>AYEL01072165.1:0-42318 GCA_000484575.1 Olivierus martensii
TTTATTTTATAAAATAAATCTAATAAAATTTATTGTTTTGATTATTTATTTTAAGTAATCCATAAGTACGGAACAATTTAATTTAATCAATCAATTATAAAACAGTCCTTTTGGTTTTAATTATTTATGACAAAATGAAATCAATGATAAAACTTTATTTTACATAAAAAGAATATATAAAAAAATTTTGATTCAAACTGAATAATAATAAATATCAATAAAAACAATAAATAACATGAAGTTTAGATATTTTTAATATGGTAATAAAACTGGATGTTACTGCAAGTGAACAATTTTTTATTGTTGATATAATAAAGTGCTTCGTTTTTCAGTTTGTAATTTTTCAGCTCTTGTTCTAGAACAGGGCTGTCCAAATCGCGGCCCTATATAAAATAGTGAATTTCTTTAAAATATTGAGATTTTTATTTGCTTATTTTTTATGTTTTTGAAATTCGCCGTAACAACAACAAATATCCTACTAATAAAAGAAAAATTTGTTAAATTTTTGTAATAAAAAATATATTAAAGCGATATGACATCTGCTGTGCTAAATGCTTTGGCTAAGACTGATACTGATTCAGATGATATGTTGATATTTTCAGCAAAATTTACAGTCAAGCATCAACACGAATTAGACTGCATAAATATAGTGAGAAAGTTAAAATAGGAAAAGGTGTTACACAACGTGATACTATTTCACCAAAACTGTTCTCTGCAGTCCTTGAAGAAATAATCAAAAAAATGGATTGGGATAAAATTGGTCTCAAAATAGACAGAGAATATCTAAGTCATCTACGATTTGCTGACAACGTAGTCTTGTTAACTTCGAATCCAAATGAACTGCCGAATATGATACAAAGCTTGGCCACAGAAAGCAAGAAAGTAGGACTTAGAATAAACATAAATAAAACTAAGATCATGTACAATAAGTTTGCTGATCAACAGAAGATAAAACTAGATAACATAGTTCTAGAAGAAGTCAGTGGCTATATTTACCTTGTACAACTGCTCACTCTAGATGGTGACCTTATGCCAGAAATAAACAGGAGAATTAAATTAGCTTGGAGTGCTTTTGGTAGAAACAACTCAGTTTTAAAAGGAAAATGCCACTTTGCTTGAAAAGAAAAATATTTGATCAGTGTATTCTGCCAGTTTTAACTTATGGATCAGAAACTTGGACACTAACCAAAAGTGCTATTCAAAGGCTGCAAACAACACAAAGGAGTATGGAAAGATGCATGCTAGGAATAACTAGAAGAGACAGAAAACGTAATACTTGGGTAAGGAGTCAAACAAAAGTTATAGATGTAATCCAAAAGATAAAAAAGCAGAAGTGGACATGGGCTGGACATATAATAAGAATAAATGATAATAGATGGACAACTAAAGTACTTCACTGGATTCCAAGGGGTAGAAAACAACCAAGAAAGAGACCACATTACAGATGGAGAGATGAGATTGTGAATTTTACATCAGAGTGTTGGATCAGAGAGGCTGCAGACAGGAAGAACTGGAAATTGCTTGGAGAGACCTTCATCCTACAGTGGATTGATAACAGTTGATTATGATGATGATGATGATGATGATATATATATAAATTATATAGCATCAATAAGATAAAAATAAGTGTTTTGCAACTAAGTTTCTATTTTCTTCTTTTAATAATAAATTGTAATTATATATAAAATTTCCCAATTATCTGTATAACTCTATTTGAGCGATCTCATTGGATTCAACCACCATGTGAAATGAGTCTTATTGGGTTTCAACATACGTCTCATATAGTTGCTGAAGAATTTCATTTGACTATTGCAGTCATGTGAGTATTACGTTTGGAGATACTTCATGATTACATTCCTAAAATGATATATTTTGATTTTGATAAAAGTTTTTGTAAGTTTACATTTGATAATTTTATTTTAACTGTTGATAGGCTTAGTGATTAGACTGTTACCATATGGTTGTGTTCTGCTAAATGTTTAGCCTGTTCAATCAAATACCTCTGTTTTAACTGGATCGAGAATCTGTTTGTACCCAATTTCGCTCCCAAAAATATGGTCACTGTAACTATGAAGGTTTATTATATGGCAATAGTTTGACCTCAGTACGTTGCACTACTGACAGACATAAAAACTCATGGCAGGTAATATCGAATCCTGCCAACATGGTGATATGTTATTGCCAAGGCTATTATAAATAGCTATTCTTTATATATCTATATTTATATATATAAGCGTTTCTCAAACTATGGGTCATGATCCCAAATGGGGTTGCGAAGCGAAATGCTGGGGTCGCAAAAATTAAATTCAAACACTTGAATTTCAGTTTATATGTAATTTCACAAATGCCCAATATTTAACGTATGACAGCATATGAATTTTCAGTGTAGTTGGCTGATTGTGTTCATCTTAATAAGTGTGTAAATGATTTATGTACTTTGTATGTTTTATTTCATATTTAATACCTGGGGTCGCAAAAAATCTTGTAATTAAAAATGGAGTTGCGAAAAATCTCGTAATGAAAAATGGGGTCGTGAATGAAAATGTTTGAGAAGCGCTGATATATATTATAAATCTTAAATTCACTTAAAACATAAGAACGGCTAAATCGTATTTCCTGATTCTTTTCGTTAGATATTGCAACTGTCATTCCGTCTGAAGAAAACCATATTGCTGTTATTGCCATAGCAACAAAATTTGATTTATTTTAAGTTTTAGAATTTTGTAGAAATTTTACAATTATATTTGTTATTTAATCTAGCAGCTTTTTGCACATGATTTTCATTTTTAATTTGTGATATAGTCTTTAAATTTCTTGCTGTCTCATAGTCCTTCCATAGATTTGAGTCCTTC
This sequence comes from Olivierus martensii, assembly GCA_000484575.1. Classification (NCBI taxonomy): domain Eukaryota; kingdom Metazoa; phylum Arthropoda; class Arachnida; order Scorpiones; family Buthidae; genus Olivierus; species Olivierus martensii. Next base: position 2,853 of record AYEL01072165.1, read on the forward strand.
AGATTGCTACTTTCAACAATTCACATCTGGCAATGCTGTTCCTGAAGTTCTTTGTTGGAGAGTGTACAGCCTGCAATGGGTGCAATGTTAAAATGCAATGCTTCATGAATGTGTTTCTACCATGGAATTACCTTACAGCAAAAAAAAAGGACAGTCATTTAATAGATCCAGGATTACATTCCTCACCCAGTTTTTACTCACAGCCAATTATATGTTCCCTTCTCAAGGGTGAAATTGTTTTTGTGTCAAAATTTGTTGTTTTAATTGTTTCAAAATTTTTGGACAAACTCAAAACACGAAATCCATATATAAAGAGGTTTCATTGTAGCAGACTTTTGTTAAAATATCTACAATGTTTATAACTGCAAAAATTTGTGGGTTTCAGCTAGTGAAGTAATAATAAGTGTTAAGCTGTGTTGCTTAACACTTAGTGCCTTCCTATTTATCAATAATTTAAACTAAAATTTTGAATAAAAATTAAATTTGAAAAATTTGATTAAAAAAATTAAATGAAATTCAAATTTGAAATTTATAAGATTAAATGATTTTATAGTATTAAAGGATGTGGCATCGAGGTATCCTTTTGTGAGAGAATATAATTAATAAATTTCATGAAAATCTACTAAATTTTCAAAAGATATTAGTAGGGCTCATGCTATCTGTCTGTTCCCATCTTATAAGCCTCCATTTTCTTCAGAAAGTCAGCTAAAAGAAGGAAGATAATATTGATATTTGCTAACTGCATAATTTCTTATTTTCTTATATAATTTGAAAACATGATTTTCATATATTATGTAGCCGAAATATCAACAATTGCTTCATTTGTACGATTACAAACATCATGAAGCAGCATCACCATATTTGGATATTCAATCTATATGGATAGTCAGATTGCTTTTGTAATAAATTATTTAAAATAATAATAAATATACTTTTTATAAATACTTATTGCATTTTAAAATTGTATTACTATAACAAAATTGTTAAAAATATTTTTTAGAGCTTTTATGGCACAGTGACTTTTTTTTTTTTTATATCAGAGTTCCATGTTCGATCAGTCCAAAGGTCCTCACAAAGCAGAATAATTTCTAATAATAATAGACAATATATTACTTGTAAAAGAATAATTATTACAGTACTCTTGATTAATCAGGCAGGTTAAAAAAGTACTTCCCCTGATAATATGCATTTAATTCAAATAAAACATGCTATATACATATATTTTACAGCTATACTTCACTTTAGAATGCTTTGTTAATACAGCACTTTTCAATTATATTCATGTTTATTATTTTCAGTGGATGTCTTAGTCTTAAGGTGGTTTTGACAATAATTACACATTAGCTGAATCAAGTCAACTGCTGCCATTTTGTTATCTGCACTCAGACTACTATACTCTCCTCTTACCTGATTTTTAGCATAGTGCTATTGCACACTTAATAAATGATAGTGTAAATATGTTTTTATGTTTTTAAATGCATATGCATGTGAATAAAATTACAATTTGAATTAAGGAATATTTGCTTTGTGACTGTGATCTGAAATATAGCCTACCATATTAATGAGTTATGTCTGTATTCAAATGTTACATTATTTATTGAAAAAGAAAAGAAGTTAAAATCTATTGTTTAACATTAACCTTCTTATGAATTGCCAAATTTAAATTTTCATCATCATATACATTTATAAAAAATATTTTATTAGTTCAACTATAAGAATTAATTTATATGATAACATTCTTTCCTGGAAGCTTGCCATCTTGTTTACAATTTTAATATAATTAAATGCTGTCCAGATTTATGATGAATTTTTACTAAATTATTTTAATTTTCTAGATAGTTTTATAAATGCAATTTTAAATAGGATTGATATTTATAAAACAGATTTTATTTCTGTTTTAAACAAATTATAGTGTAAAGAAAATATATTATCATTAACTTTTATAAACTAAACTTAATTCGCCAATGCTAGGTTCTATTTAGATGCTTTATTACTCTTATGCAATTGGGAAATTTTTTCTGAAAAAAAATTTTAAAGAAAGGGATTGGCTGAGTAATCAAAAATTGGATAATTTTTTAGAATATAAGATTTGTATACTCACTTGTACTATATTCTTATTGCATCTTTGTGCTAGATGTTGCATGATCTATATTTATTCCTAACAAAGTTCATCCTACTTGTTGTTTTATTTTATTTTATTTTTTTTTGTAAAAGATATGTGGATATGTGATTATAAGAAAATTAAATCATAACAACAGCACAAGTTCAAACAAAAGATTGATATGTTTATTATTTGCTAAAGATCTTTCAGCTTAAAAAATCCATCTTCAGTAACATCTGGCAAAAAAAATAAATAGAACTAACAATAATTCAAATACAGGAATGTTTACAATAGAATTTTATTGTAAATGTAAATTATAAACAAGAGGGTTCTTGTATTTAAATTATTGTTTGTTTTATTTGTAATTCTTTTTGCTAGATGTTACTGAAGATGGCTGTTTTTAAACTGAAAGATCTTTAGCAAATAATAAATATATCAATCTTTTGCTTGAACTTGGACTGCTGTTGTAATTTAAATTTCTTCTGAGAAACGAAAAACATTTGAATTTTATTTGAAATAAAAGTATGCATGATTATGTGTAAATTATTACTTTTTGAAGTATTTAAGTATTAGATATTGCACAGATATAATTAAAAGTATATGAGCAGTTGCATTGCATCCTCTTTGGTGGCATTAATGCATCCTGTAATTAGTTGCTGCTGTGCCATATTTAAAAAATAGCTAGTTTTTTTCTTGAATATATTAATAAAAATATATGGATTTATTTGAATGTTCATATTTAAATAAATTTTAAAATATTAATTTACTGAATGCTTCATAAATAAGATCAAGAATATGTAGATCAATCTTTCTTAGCAAGTAAATATGGCTGCCAGTAATGTACAGTTCGTTAATAAAGGTGTAGACATAGTCCGTAGGAGCAGCAATGACAGGAAGTAGATCACTTACAATGTCTGGAAATTCACAGCAAAGGCTGCCTGTAATGAAATGGACTGTTCTTGTTGCCGTATAAACAGGGATGTGGTAGATTGTGTAGAGGGGGAGAATTTCGATTACGTAGGTGACATGATTAATTCCTGACACATTTGTTGCTGTATTTTTGATCGCTTTAATTTTTATAAAACACGAAAAAACCCCCTTATAATTTAGAAAATCGTATTAATTTAATTAAGGTTAACTTTTATTAATATTTTCTAATTAAATAAAATGCTTATAGGTTACCGGTGCACAATAGACCTATGTTGGTCGCAGTGCTTGGGCTGAAACAGGCCCCTCCCTATTCTACTACTACTACTACTACTACTTATAAAATAAGAAGTTTAAACTCTTGAATATTTAACGTTAGTTAATTTTCAGATGTGTTTCTTACTATATGCTTATTATATAATAGTAAAATTTAAAATCTTTAAATGGGACTGAAAATGTTTCCATCAAAATAGACTTGGCAGATTGGAACAGATCTTCTTTGCTTAGACGAATTATTTCTGAATTTTCATCGCTTGTAGTCAGTTGTGGACGCGCAGGTGATTTTTTTAGGTGATAGGGTTCCTCTCTCGTGAAATTGCTGTAATAATTTATAAATTGTTTTTGGGTTTTTGAAGTATATTTCCAATATCTTTTACAGATATCCCATTTTCCCTGTGATGAAGGATTAAGTCTCTAATGTTTTTAGATGTGGCATGTGGCATGTTTGAACACTAACTTATCTCAGCTCAAAGAATCCTTTGAAGAATCCTTCTTATTGCTTGATAATTCAGTTAATGCCAGTAATTTTATGGCTCTGATTAATTTTATTATTATTTGTTAAGCTACCTAATGTATTAATAAAGCTTAAAAGTTAATGATATATAACGAAATAGTCTTTTAGACTGAGAAATCTAAAGCCAATCTAGTATACCTTCCTCCCCCAATGTAGCATCTGACTACATGGACTTTACCGATTTGCATTGAATGACGATCAACTCCTGAGCTGATGAATCCATCTGTTTTTGTGTATTGCACGAAAGCCGAACCGTTTCCAATATTGTCTACACCTTTTTTAAACAGACTGTAGATACTATCAGTTAATGTCAAATGGAAATATAACAATCTCCAATGATTCTAATAAAAAATTTGTGCATTTTCAGCTACTTTTGGCATTTAAAAAAATTACAGGGTGATTATTTTGCAGATAATATTTGATATTAGATTTGTGTTTCCAGTGATTGCATATATGCTGATCAACTTTTCACTCCTGTCAGTTGCAAAAAAATTTCCATCCATGTTTGATTCTGATTTTTATTCTTTAAACTTTGTTAAATATTTTTGTTGAGATCCAGAAATGATAAATTTTAATATTTCATTGATATTTTCTGCTGAACAAACACTTTAATAAAATCATGTTATAGAGCAATGTTTCCCAAATTATATTCCACTGAAGACTGATGTTCTGCGGAAGGTCAATAAGTGTTCTGTAAAAATTATTAAAAATTAATATAAGCCTCATATGATTTAAATTAATATATTTTAAATGCTATGCCAGGTTGAAACTGGAGTCACTTGTTTGTTTTACTATTTTTATGTGTTTTATTTTACATAATTACAATTTGATGATAAATGTTTTTGTTTTGTTTTTTTAACTCATATATACTTGCCTATCGATTACATTCACTTAAAACTGCTTAAAAACTTCCTTTTTACTTGCCTAATTTACTTCTTATTATCTTTCTATCTATTCTATAAAATAACCAAGGTGTTCCATAAAAATTTCAGAATTTGAGTTGTGTTCTGTCATAGAAAAAGTTTGGGAAACGCTGTTATAGAGAAATGCAATTGGATGTGATATGACATGATTGCATTCTGCTCTCTGTCCAGCTTTATCTTCAAATTACTTTTTGATTTTTAGTTAAAGATATATAAAATGAGCATTTATTAAAACTTAATGAACATTTTTGACATATAGCCCTCATCGGGTTACAAACACAAATAGAACAGAATATTGTAATGGAAAATATAAGTTGAACTAAAACTTCAGTTTTTTGTTCAGAATGTTTTCTGACTGCTGTTTAGTGATGATTTCTAGTGTTTCTGAAGTTGTAGCTTGGTTTGATGCATTCAGCCTTCTAATGATCCTTGCTTGGTCCCAGCTTTTTAGCAAAATAAATTAAACATAAAATTAATATAACTATTAAAACAAATATAAAGTTTTAGCTTTAGAGAATAAAATAGATACAAATGAATAACATGGCCTTGGATTTGAAACTATAATTAGCGCAGAGCGGAAAACAGATTTTTGGTGGCATGCAACCATGCTGGCAAAAGCTGCTGTGCCAGTTTTTTGTTCAGAATGTTTTCTGACTGCTGTTTAGTGATGATTTCTAGTGTTTCTGAAGTTGTAGCTTGGTTTGATGCATTCAGCCTTCTAATGATCCTTGCTTGGTCCCAGCTTATTAGCAAATCATCCAAGTATGCATCAACTGACAAAACTGTTGTTAATATATATCCCTCCTGTGGTCTTCTATTTTCTGTGCTAGCATTCTTTTCATTACGCCTATATATGCAGATTTCTGTTTTGTCCTAACATTTGTGTTTGTAACCTGATGAGGGCTAAATGCCGAAAATGTTCATTAAGTTTTAATAAATTGTTCTACACTGCAAAAAGTGCTTGTTTTATAGTTGTTTAACTAGTTGACTAGTATAAGTAGTATAAGGTTTATTATGGATGTTATTGAGCCGAGCTACTTTGTGATGTTTCAGTCCTGTAAGTCTGGTGTTTTATCAAAGGGCCTTATTTATTCCAACAGTGAATTTGATTTGGAAAATTTTTTAATCAAAAGAAATTATCAATCTATTTTAGTGAATGTCATATTGTTCTAACATTTGAATGTTGGAGATTAACTTTAAATAAAAATGTGAAACCTACATTATATGTTATTGATTTTCAAACTTTTAAGTAGAAAGGTTGGTTTATACATGAGTATAAATAGTATAATGTAGGTTTCACATTTTTATTTAATGTTATTGATTTTCAAACTTTTAAGTAGAAAGGTTGGTTTATACATGAGTATAAATAGTATATTTTCCTGGGAATATACTATTTATACTCATATATAGTATGCAGTTTATATACAGCATAAAATTTCTATTAAGCTAAATGCATAATAATGTTTTTATTGATAAATAATTCACATCACTAACTATAAAAAATACAATACAATTATGAATTGTGATTAGGATACTGGACTGCTCTTCCAGTTATCAGTGTTGACTTACAGTATTTTCTTTTTTTCTGTTACAGTAAAACTTCCTTTGCTCAATTTGGTTTTGATTTTACTTCTACCTTTTAATTTGATATTTGAATATTAATTCTGTTAAAATTCAAAATACAGATTGTCCTTGACTTATTATTTTGGATAAATATTATTTACAAAAAAGTGTGTATTCTTTGATAGATTTTTCTGGAAAATTAAAAATTGAATCCATTTTTCAAATAATTGATAACCCTTGTATGGAAAATATGAATTTATATTATTGGAAGGTTTGTTTCCTGGGCACTGAAGTTATCACTTTTTTCCTAATTATTTTTGAATTAAAATAATACAGTGCTTCAAACCAAACCCTGCCAACTTGTGAAGTAGTAAGTCAGAAATATCCAAATTTGGTCATAAGTCAGAAATATCGAAAATTTATGGATTGCCCACTATCAATATTTAATTATTACACTCTACAATATCATAATTAACTTAATGAACACAAAAATACAAGAATCAGAAAGAAAAAGGATACTTTTTGTATTAGACCATTGGTCAGGGATTTAAACTGTTAATTACATTGACCAATTACAGAATTTATTGATGACATCAATGTAATAAATATAAGTGATTGTAATTCAAGGATTACCTGTCACCAAAATTTTCAAAGATTTCTTGAACACTTACTTGTAATCTATAATTTAATGAAAAATCAAGATAGGATAATTTTTTTTCTTTATAAATCTTGATGAGAAATAAGAGAAAAATAAATGTGATATCTTAGCTAATTTACAAAATTTAATAATATAATAGTAATATATAAAAGCTGTTTATGATCATAAATCAACATAATTTATAATCAAATATACAGTTACAAAAATAAAAAACAAAGTCCATTAGCAGTTAAAAACTTTATTCAGAAATATTTTCAATGCACTTGACATTAAAAATGTTTCTGAATAAGGTTTTTGACTGCTTAAAAGCTTTACTTTTAAGCAGTCAAAAACTTTACTTTTGTGGGTATTTTTGTGCAGTCTTGGTATCCTTTTATTATAAATATGCAGTTATTTCTATATTTCATATTACAAAAAAAGTAAATACCATAAGAGTAATTGATAATTGTATTTTTGAAAAGCATATTGTAAAATTTGGATTTTTAATTTGATTCAAATTTTGATTGCCAATTATCTATGGTATAATAAAAAGAATCTGATATATCTCTGAGATATAAATTTTTCAGATACCACGTCTCAGATATAACATTGATGATTAAATAAAAATGCACACAAAAAACAAAGCTCTAAACAGGTTAAATACTTTATTAACAGAAATGTTTTCGACCTTATCAATAGGTCAACCTTAGCTGCAATGAATATACAGAACGGAGAGAAGCAACCCCCTACAAAAATAAACAACTCAAAAATGACGTCATAAGAGACGTGTATATAACATTTACACATTACCACTACCACTACACATTCCACTGCTACAAAAACAATAATAATAAAAAATACTAATAATATAATAATGTTACAACATAAAGTAAAAATCAGAAGTGATATTAATAAAAATACAACAGTAAAAAATACGCTGACAGGAAGTGCATGACCTCACCAATTTCGTCCAACTATTTAGATGAACAGCACTAACAACAAATGGTGACAACAGCAGCGTATTTCCAATTATAACCAACCCATCTCCAAGCCAAGGAGAGGCAATGCGGATCATTAAAATTTAAAACATGCTCATTCTTATTTAATTAATTTACTTGAAGCATCATTTTTATTTTGTTGTAACATTAATCTTATTATTAGTATTTTTTATTATTATTGTTTTGTAGGAGTGGAATTTGTAGTAGTAATGTGTAAATGTTTATACGATGTCTCTTATGATGTCATTTTTGAGTTGTTTATTCCTGTAAGGGGTTGCTTTCTCTCGTTCTGTATATTCATTGCAGCTGAGGTTGACCTACTGATAAGGTCGAAAACGTTTCTGTTAATAAACAGCTGAAGTTGACCTACTGATAAGGTCAAAAACGTTTCTGTTAATAAAGTATTTATCTTATTTAGAGCTTTGTTTTTTGTGTGCATTTTTGTGAGTGTAACAGGATGGCTTTAAAGTTCTTAGATAATTAAATATTTTCTTCTTCCCCAATTAATTTGCTTTTCAAATAATCCAACTCCAGATAATTGGAAGTCTATTGTATTTTAATTATTAATTTTGTAAACTTTGTAAAAAAGTTTATATCTGTGTAAAAAAATGTTTTGATTTTATTTACATACAAAAAAAATGGATTGAAACTTTAAATTAGTTAAGAAATATATATTTTTTTAATATCAGAAAATATAAAGAAAGATGTTTAATTGATATAATTAGTTTATATAGAATTCCTGTATATATATTGCAAATAATTCAAAAAGTTTTATATTAATTATGATTTTGATGACAGAATAGCATAAACATTTCTGCTTAAAAAGACAGAGATTGAGGCAATATGTATTAACAAAGACAGAAAGTGACTCCTTGAACTTAATATAAACTGGTTGTTAAGTATAGGAAAATTACAGACATGCTTCATAGCAGAGTAAATAAAACACAGCCCATTAGCAAGTATATATTTTTATTTTAGCATAACATTTTCGGACTAACAATGTCCCTCGTCAGTGCTACTAAGAATTATAAAAGAATACCAATGGTACAATATAAGAACATGCTAAAATAAAAATATATACTTGCTAATGGGCTGTGTTTTATCTACTTTAGTATTAAGCAAGTAGTTTCCATAATTTTTGAACTTTTGGATGCTTCATAGCACATAATAAATTAAAATGAAAATAGAATGGTAGTATTTTAACCATTATAAAGAAAATAAATAAGCATAACTCACTGTGATTATTATATTAACTTCACTTTTCAACTTTAGAATAAATACTTCATTTGCATTCGGTTTTATAACCAATCAAAGAATCTACATTAACAATAAATGTAATATTATATTATAGAATGTTTATTTTCCAAATTTTTGGTTCCATAATTCAAATGTGTAATGCATAATCTTAAATTTATTATATAATTTTAATATTATATTTGTTAGAAATTTCCAATATGAACATCAGATGATGATGTATACTAGCTGAAATTTTTTTTATTCATATCTAGAATACTTGATATAAAAGAATTTGTTGTAGATTTTTCAAAATTTGAAAGAATGAGAAAAATTCATTGTAATAAAACTTTATTAATCTACTAACTGTAATCCATTTAAGTTTCCAAAATCTTAATGATCTAATGAAAAATTGAAAGTAAAACAATTAAGAAATAGATAGTAATTAAAATATTATATCTTTACGTATCCTCATTTATATAAGATATAAACAATTTGTGATTTATTTAGTTATTTGTACTATTGGTTATAGTTTATATATACTATATTTTGAAATTATAATAATTGAATTTATTTTATTTTCAAATTTTGAGTATTAAATTCTTTTAGATTTCAATTACTGTTATATAAGTAAATTCTGTGGAAGATTAAGAATTAGTCAAAAAATGTTCTCTCAAATAAATATTACTCTGTTGTTTAAGGTAATGTTATGTATATGCTTGGTATGTGTTATATATATATATATAAATCTTTAATATTTATTAATTAGTGAATATTGAATAAACTATTATTTATTCAATATTTTTGATTTAATTAATTTGACTATTTTATTGTGTTTTAAATTTTATTTATTTACTTAGAATGTTTGGAATGAATGAATATACTGATATTGGATTATTCTAAGTGCTCTAACTGTATTAAATGTGTTTTTGATTCAAAGAAACTTATTTTTGACTTTAATATGCATTTTTTGGTTTGTGTTTTGTGCAGTCTTGTTAAACTTTTATGATGTATTTATCCCTTTATAAGTCTATCATACTGAGAACTTTTTGTTTACTATTTATTTATAAGAAAAACCAAGCACTATGCAGAAATAAAACCTTTATTTCCTAAAGGAACATTTTCGACCATTCTCCACTGGTCTTCTTCAGCTAATTATTTATAATTTAGAGCAGTGGTTCTTAACCTGGAGTGCATGCACCTCTGGGGTGTGAGAAAGCATTTTCAGGGGGTATAAGAGAGGTTTCTAAGTTTTTGATGGAAACTATCTCCTGTGAGAAACTAGCGAATGCTATGTCAACTTTTGAAACCTACAATCTCTATCTTTGTTTCAGCACATTGTAATTACCAGCAAATGTGGTACAAAAAAAACTGGTTTATACGCGCATGTGCTTGCATACTCTGAGTATGAATGTCAACGATATAGTTTGACAAAGAAACTAACACTAATTCTCTTTAATTCACCAACATTGATTGGTGAATGTTGGATTTTATTCCAACAAATATAAGCAATAATTTGCAACAATATAGCCATGAAAAATGAGATATTGTTTAGTATGTATATATAAATTTATTTGTATATTTTTTAATAAAATTATTTTGAAATAGATATAATTTCTTAAATAAATATAAACAATTTTTCAAGGGGGTGCAAGAACTTATTTTTTAATTCAAGGGGGTGCACCGATTACTAAAATGATTAAGAACCACTGGTTTAAAGGATTTAATATTATAACAATTAAATCATAAATAATTTTTTCAAATATATATTTAAAATTGCATTTATATAAAATATTCTTATTTTTTAAGCATTGCAGGATGAAACTGATTCTCTTGTTAGAAATATTGATGGTTAGCAATTGTTGATATTTCTGACTTACAAAGTTTGCAACTGTTAATTAATATACAGTATAAATATTTTTAAAATTTTATAATTATTTGAAAATCACAAATAAAAAACACAAAAATCGCATTATTAGAAAATCACATTCTTTATATTGTTGCTAATTTTAAGACATTTAATTGCTGCATCTTATCAAGTTTAATTAAGTTAATATCTGTGAGATATAATGCATTAAATTATTATATACCAAAAAACATTTAATAGAAAAATATTAACAATTTATGAATAATTGAAATAGGTAGTGTATCAGGTAGCACATCGAGTGCAAGTTCGCCTCATAGTGGAGTTGGATCTATTAGTCCAGTTTCTACGATGTCCCTTGGGATGACCACTAATTCTTTGTCTTCAATGGGAACATTAACTAGTGTGAATGGGTAAGTAAAATATTTTGCTAATTTCACTTTTATTTATTTTATTTAGACAAAAATTTATTTTAATTATGAAAAAATATTAGCTTTTAATTTTAACACTATATATTAGAATATTTTGTTAGTATGAAAACAGTCTATACCTTAACAAATACAAACACAGATTACATTTATACAGATGTTTCACTCAGCACATTTAGTGGAAATTTCAACAACGTTTATATATTTGAGAATTTTCTTTTTCTTTTTTTGTTATTAACGATATCGTTCTATCATGGTCTATAAATATTTATAGACCATGGTTCTATATAAAATAAAAGAGATTTTAACAAGATTAATGCTAATGTTAAAATCTAAACTAAATAATTATAAATTATTTATTCGTGTAATAATTAATTATAAAATATGTTTACTTGGAATTATCTTGTGTTTAGGGAATATTCTTTACGTTTAGGGATTTTGACGAATTCAGTACTTTTTCTTTCTCTCGATTTTACAAATAGCTGCAAAGGGGACGAACAAAGGAAATGGTTAATGATTAATTTCCGTTTATTAAGGATAATATTCTTCAATATTTTTTTTATTCGAGTCACTTTTACCGCAGAAATATTCTGAGTCATATTTTTTTTTTTTAAAAAAAAGAAAGATTGTTCATTTGTGAAAAGCAAGATAGTTATGGTTTCAATGAGGTAGGCGGTGCTTCCACCTACTTTAATACTTATAAGACTTGTTTCTGGGCGTTTATTTAAGTGGGCGATATTCAAAATAAGATGTTGACATAATCGAGAAAGAGAAAAGACAGAATATTTATCTATGGCAGGTTATCTTCCATCGGAAATGAGAGCGCACGTGTAAACAATGCACTCGTGATAAAGCTAAAAAGTGCAATCTTTTCTCTAATTTTTCTTTCTTAATAAACAGCTCTCAGTAAATAATAATATTTCTTATTTTAATTCTAAGAAAATTATCTTTTGTCTTGAAATTTGTATCGCATATTAAAATACTTTATTTATATTTGCATTTCTAATAGAATAAATAATTTTTATTAATGCAAAATTCATTATATTAAGTTTATAAAAAATTAATGACATCAACATAGTGTTTACATTTTTAAGATCATGATACAAAGCCACATTTATAAATTTTTTAATGAAAAGCACATTGCAAAATCAAAACTTCTGTATTTTACGTTCAATCAGATAAATTATTGTTAATTAAATTAATTATTTTTCTTAGAAAAAAATAGATCACGTCTAATAAAGCGCCATCTTGTGATTAGGAAATGAAACAGCTAGACAACTGGAAACGCGTTGTGTTTTTTTGAAATGTTAACGTCATAACGTCATCGCACATTGTGTAATGTAATATCTATTATTGATAGATGAGAATATCAGATGTTTTAATTTTTTTTTTAACCTTTAGTTTAATGTTTTTAACAAATATAATGTCACGCTCGAAAATGTTTGCACAGTATTCAAGTTTCATTTATTTGGAATTAAAAAATAAAGATTATTAATTTTTTGTAAAAAAAATATTTTAATTAAAATATTTTATGACCAAAAATCGAAAGAATGATAAATAAATACTGTCGTTCAAGTTCGAATTTCTTCCTAGAGTTTTTATGGATGGATCTTTATCAGATTTCCTGTCATATGTCACATAAATTTAACTTCCTTTTATATTTATGATGAGGAAATATATTGTAGTTGTTTAAATATATTTTTGTAATATTCTCTGTATTTCCCTTTAGTTTGTTAATCTCAATATTTTCTTTTTTAATAACGTAGTATATCATCAATTAGCATATATATTTGATATTCCGTAATATAAACCTATAAAATTTTAAAAATTATTCTTATTTCGTAGATTAATTTATGCAAATTCACCATTGACATTTTCGATAATTTATTATTAATCAGATCATCTTCCATAAAGAATTAATTTATCTCAATCTAAACAACAACAGCCTGAGAAATATATATGTGTTGTTTAGATCTCTGTTATAATATTGAGAAATTCTAAATTTCTCAGTATGCGTAAACAAGAAATAGAAAGAAAACTCTTTATATAGGCATTATATTTTATTACATATGAAATTCGGAGAAGAAACTATAACTGAAAGAAAGGTAGGCCCTACTGAAATGAAAATAAAATATTCGATAATCACATTGAAAAGAATGATGCAAGTATCTACGATACTATCAATATTATTGAATTTTATCGTTGTTAGATGTCCTATACTTTATATGAAAGTAAAGAAGAAACCCAGCTATAGAGATGATGGAAGAATAGAAACTGGAGAACGTATTTATTGAAATCCGTCATATAATGTAAAGTGAACGTAGTAAAAAAAAGCAGGCTTATTTTCAGTAATTTTATTTTTATGTAGAAATGTGCGATTCAGTTATGAATTGTAAATATTACATTAAAATAACATATCACATAGATTAATAATTAAAACGCATTGGAGGATATAGAATTCGATAACAACATCAAATGGACAAGAAGAAAACAGAAAAATTATTTAAAAAATAATAATAGATATAAACGAAAATAGGAAAACAAATGTACAAAAACGTGAAATGACAATTGTAAATAGAACAAAAAATAAATCGATGATATTTTCAAAAATTATTTAAAAAAGAAAAAAGTGAAGTGTTCAGAAATTTGTTTGAAACAATTGGAGAAACATGACAGAAATTACGAAAGACTGTCCTCCAAGAAGATTGAAATTGGCTAATAATAATTCAAAATAGTCATTTGTAAATTATTTATAAACTAAAATAATTTTTAACAAAAGATATAATTTTAATAATGTAGTCTTATATAACAAAATTAAAAATACTGTATTCTTAATTACAGTATAACAAAATAAAAATAAGAATGGACCAAAATTTCTTCTTACGATATTAAGCACAACAATCCTGATCCGAATTTTAAAACGTGGGGAATCGAGTCTAAATTTAGACCTAGGCGTAAATAGCTATAAATGTTTACTTCTATTTACCTGATAATTATGGTGTTATCAATTAAAAAAATATCATAAAATAATTCTTCTTCTTCTTAGAAATTAACTTTGTCGCATTTCAAAAATTATCATGAGCTATAAGTATTATTTCAAAATTTTTATTTGTACAGTATATATTATCGAGAACGTGCATAAAGAAAAGTACATACAAAATTTTTAAAACATATTCCCAGTCAGCAAAATTAATTATCAATAAGCAAAATCGCTTCATCTATTGTTAATATAATGTAAAAAATGGAGAAAAAATTATTTTGAAATTACTGAATTCTTTCCTAACAGATTTATTTTTCTTTGTTGTAACTAGAAATCGTTCCAAACTTTTTAATTCTAAGGAATAATAAATTTTCCGACCTATTTATTCGAAAGTCACCATAATTATGCCATAGGATGTTTTAACAAATATATACTGTATATTGAATATTATACAGTATCTTCAGCAGTGATGGGATTCAAATAATTTAATAACTCTGTTCGCTGCCCTAATGACCGTTTTAAGTACAAAAATAACGATATACCTAAAAGCAGGGCCGGCTCAAGATACGATCGAGCGGAACGTCGCTCAGGGCGCCGATATTTATGGGGCACCAAAGTGAGCTGGACCATTTTGTGTTTTATTATTATTATTATTGTAGTAAGACACATTTAAGTTTTTACACATAATTTAAACGATGAACGAACTGGACAGCGGCTCAGTCAAACTCACCGTTTAAATTATGTGTAAAAAATAATTGTTTCTTACTAAAACTGACGATTTGAGGGGCACAACAAAAATTTTCGCTCAGAGCGCTGAAAGCTCTAGAGCCGGTACTGCCGAAAGTAGTTTACTATTTCATATATGTTAGTGTAGTATTTCATAAAAGGTATAACGAGTTTTATGAAATGAATAAATAAATATTACAAACATAGTTTCATCTAATTTTTTTTTCATCTAAGGACGTAATGAACATTACTACGGGTGTTTAAATACGCTGTTACGCAGATGAACGTTAAAAAAGAATAAGGAATGTAAATTTGTAATTTCCACATTGGGCGGCTGTCCAGGCCCCACTTTAGAGAGAGAACCCTGATTTCAAGTGCCATTTTAACAACCGGTTCGGCAAACTGAACATAAAAATGTATATCGGTTCTGTCGAACCTGTGCGAACCGGCCGAATTCCCCAGTGATCTTGAATAATGATGAAAAAAGTTGAAGGAACTGATAAGCAATAAATTTCAAAATTATTCGAAAGAAAGAGGAATTCAATAGTTTGTCTTGGTTAAATATTTTATAAAAGCTTTATTAAGTAAATATACTAAACAACTCATAGGACTTGTTTAATTATTACACAATATATAACTTTTATTTTGTTATTATGGTTAGATAATATAATTAAGGATAATAATAAAAATAATAGGTTTATACTGTATCATGTATCTTAGTCTGTAAGTCTTATTTTTCATCAAAAAATATACAGGAGGCCTACAAGTGCCAGAGAATTTGGATGATACTATAAGATTCTTAAAATTGCTACTTTGGATTCCTTAAGTTCATACGATATTTTTAATAGTCAAATCTTAAACAGAATGCCCAATAGAAAATATATAAGGTCTATACAAGGACGTTTTATAATAAATTGGGTCTATATCAAAATTTCTGAACCGGATTTCACGAAATCCTAGGGTTTCGCAAGAGTTTATGATTAAAAAAATTACATGTTTTTTTGAACTTTACGGCACTGTGCAAAAAGGGAAAAACTGAAGTTTCTTCTATCTATACTTCTGATTTATATTAAAGACGCTATCCTTTATGAAAAGAAGAATCTTGCAAAAACAGTAGGCTAATAAGTTGGCCAAAATAAACAGATCCACAGAAAAATCGTTCTCTACCCAAAAAAGCGTTGACAATTATTGGATTATTATATTTACAATTTATTCAAGATGTTAAAAGTATAGTGAGTTGTGATAATTTTCATTTATGTATAGGTTCCCCAGGACTTTAAAATTATTTCAAGGGTTCCTCCAGGATTAAAAAATTGAGAAAGGCTGGTCTATACAGTAATTTATAGTGAATTAGAAAAATTGTATTTTTTCTGGATTGCTTTTCATCAATTGGTAAAAGTAAGAAAATATCTCAAAAAATTGCTTCCTTCAAGTTTGACATAGAGTATTAGTTATTTATTAAGAAGCCTACTTCTCTTTAGTATTCATTTTTCCTCTTTTCCCTTAAAAATATTTTATTTGAAGATTCACAAATGCTAGAACACAATATATTCAAATTTATGTGCATAATGTAGGATTTCTTAGGAATATTTCTGATATTATTAAGAATTTATATAGAAAGAATTTTTGAAGACACTAAAAAAGAACGTCGATTGATAAATTCTTTGAATATTTTCATATAAAACCTGTTCAATATTTTATGGATTTTACAATGAATATTATAAGAATCTATAATATACTAAAGTTTACAATTGACAGACTGCATAGCGAAATTACAGTATAATTTCAATCACATAGCACACTAAATTAAAAATTTTCGAACTTATATTTAATTATTTATCTATCTCGAATAATTAATTTATTAAAAATGTAACTGATTATATTAATTTAAATAAATATGACGTATAAGGCTGAATCAATCAGAAATCAGCATCAAATATAGAGCTGGAATTTTGTGCCCCGCTCACGAAATTTATTTATTCTTTTGTATTTTACAATTACATTTCAGTTAAATTCATTTAACTTTTATTTTTCATTACCATTAAAATCTTTATATCAACAACTTATTGTGTAAAGTTGAATTTGAATATGAAACAATTTTTAATAATATGGAAAAGCGAGTCTAAGACAAGTACAGTATCTTCAAAGTCAAATCGCTAATATATCCAAATATAAATAAGAATATTATATTTGAATTGAAGCATTAAATTTCTCAAAAAATTAATTTTCATCTCTGTTTATAAACCACAACTTTATTCAAATAGAAAGCACAGTTTTATCTTTGTGGAAATCAATAAGATAATTGACATTTAAGTTAGTGAAAGAAAAGAATGAGAAAATGTGAAATAGTTTTCTTAAAGTTTAAAATTAATTTTTATTTCATATATGTCATTTAAGTAAACTGATTGAAATTTATTAGAAATATTTTGATTTTATATAGCTTATGTTATTTGTTTATTGTATAAGCCATAAATATATCTATAGGAGTTTAATGCTAGCAGTCTCCAAACTTTTTAATCTCACATCCCTTTATCAATATAGAAAAATAGCACGTATCCATACAACATACATACATTATGATGAACAGAAAAATATTCACTTCCAAAAATTTCTTAAGTACTCTTAAGGTTACACACTCTTTCCACTTTTGGAGACCTGGCTTAAGCGAAGAAAGATGATAATTTCCTTCTTAAAAACGATTTCAAAAATCCAAATTTTTGAGCAATACATCTTGGGTATTGTTTTGGTGAAAATTCATAATTTATCGACTACAAAACAGAATTATGGTTAAAAATAATTACAGAAAGAAAAACAGTCTTATTCAATATAATTTTATATTTTCTGGATTTTGGAATTTTATCCACCCTATAAAATTAGATAAACATTAATATACAATACAATATCACAAATTTCCCATAGGGAACTGTATTTTTTTCCTCTCCTCAATACGAAGCGAAAATCTTAATTATTTACTTTTATTAACATTAAAAGTCAATTATTTTACCCAGACTCAATAAAGAAGTAATTATATTAAATTCCATTTTATTTTTGTTATAAATTTATTGACTTTTTAATAACCGATTTTGTGAACTATTAATTATTTTTTTTTGTTTGTCTAATAAAAATTTTATTTATATAGATCCGCATAAATATTTTTAGGATGATTTTTTTTCCTCTTCAGAGAACACATTCGTAACCAATTAATTAAGTTCGATTGTTTATCAGAACAGTTAAATTACTGTAATGAAGATTACAGAAGGAAACCAAGCGCAAGGGGAAATGTTGCAATAGGATTATAGATGTACAGGTGCACTGGTTTCAACGATTTACAAATTTAAATAATATAAAATGAATACTGATTATATTTAAGATAATATTAACTTTATATTATACTGATTTTATCACGAAAGTAAAAAGTTAAATACTATACTGAATAGCACCGTATTAAGGTATATTAATATAACTAATTTATATAATCAATGTTGTTGTTTAGTTTAATTAAATAAATTAATTAATAGATTGATAGTAAGCAATATATTACGATTATAAGTAATTTATCTTAAATGTAAATTCTGAAAAAAAAAATCATATATATATATAATATCTAATTTGGCAATTCAATGAAAATTAGTTTCAGATGAATCCATGCAAAAAATTTGAATTTTGGAATCAAATGCTTCTCAAGAGGAACAACTGTTACTGTTAACGAGTACAGTATAGTAGTCATTGACTGACTGATTACGGGAGTCATTATGGCCAAAATTCAACTCGTTATAACTTTGGTTAAATACTGTATTATTAATCTTAGTTTTATTCGAGAAAAGTATTCGATAAAACTCCGATAACCAATTTTTTCAAATCCAATTTTAATAAAAGAGCTAGAAAAGTTTAAAAATTGCAAAATTCAGCAAAAATACGTCTTTTTTCTCCTCTTCCAGCTCAACCGATATAGATAAAATTTGTAATATAAGTATTTCTTAGCTTACATAAGGAATCTTGAAAATTTCAATATACTCGAATCAAAATGAAGGGTGGAAATGGGGATCCCTTTTCTGTAAACACTTCTACATATCGCATCGTTTAATGGCTTTTGATCAAATTTGGAACACAGTAAGATCCCGCTTAACGCTGCTCCATTTAACGCTGTTTCGTTTTACCGTGGTTTTTTCGAATTCTATATTTTTAATTGATTCACTTTGGCGCGGTTTTTCAAACCATTATATTCATTTAATTCAAAATCGCACGAATTTATTGCTTTGATACTCATATGCTGTCTGGCAGTGTGTTTGATATCAGTTCAGTGCAGTATATACAAAAGTCTACTGCGGTCACAGTTCATATTTATGACCGGTCATCAACGTTATTTTACCGTCTGGCAGTGTGTTTGATATCAGTGCAGTATACAAAAGTCTACTGCGGTCACAGTTCATATTTATGACCGGTCATCAACGTTATTTTACAGTAATAAAAGTAACAATTATCCTATTTTAGTTTTAAACCTGAATACTGCCACTTCGAATTATGATTTATGAATACAAATAGATATTAGCAATAAAAATGTCTATAATTATAATAGTAATAATATATGTTACAAAATAAAATTTAAAGAAATGCTATGTATATATATATTTATTCACGTAATAATACATGTTACAAAATAAAATTTAAAAAATGTTATGTATATTATAGTAATAATACATGTTACAAAATAAAATTAAAAAAATCCTATGTATACAGTAATAATACATGCTACAAAATAAAATAAACAAAAATGCTACGTATATTGATACATTATAAAATATGAAAAAATGGTACAGGTATATTTCTTTTATTCACTGTCCTGTTTCACCTATCACCATTATTTACGTGTAAAGATTACCTTGTTTAACGCTGTTTAATTTAGCGCTTGGTTTTTTTGGAACGCATCCCCAGCGTTAAACGGGGTCTTACTGTAAAGTATATCCTAGCTCAATTTAAAATC
Organism: Olivierus martensii; assembly: GCA_000484575.1. Taxonomy (NCBI): domain Eukaryota; kingdom Metazoa; phylum Arthropoda; class Arachnida; order Scorpiones; family Buthidae; genus Olivierus; species Olivierus martensii. The sequence continues at coordinate 23,007 of AYEL01072165.1, forward strand.
TGAAAGTTTTGTCTCAACCGGGCTAAAATTAAAAGGCATAGAAGAGATTGACTCTCTTCTCTAGAAATGTCTCTATAATTCACATCGTTCAACCAATTTCGAACAAATCTGGATTATAAATGTTCCTCATGTTATTTAAGACTTTCTAAATAATTCAGCATCAGCCGGATGGCTACGTGGTAAAGCTGTGGCTTACCACCCTGGAAGATCCGGATTCAAATCCGAGTCCGACACCTCCAGTTTTTTAGGAGGGATAGGGGCCCGACCCACTGAACCCCATTCTTCAACCATCCGATTGACCCCATCACAATGCCAGCCTGTGATGGGGTCTATAAGTGGCTGTCGCTAAATACAGTATATCCCTCGTGCGATATGGCGGCTTAACCAGATTAAGCTAACCTGAATAATTCAGCCCAATTTGGCCAAAATGAAGGGAATAGGAAGTAATCGTAAACTCTTCTATCGGTCGTATCGCTCAATCAATTTCGACCATATCTGATAGGCATATGTTTATTTTACTTAATGTTTCCTAAAAATTTCGATTCAATCGGATTAAAAATAAAGAAGGCATTTAATAATAGGGTCATTCCATATAAAATCAGCCAAATTTAAACAAAGTGGTCGCTGCATGATATACAAAACTATAAGAATCATATACAAATCAATTCTGATAGTACATCAGATTTGTATGCATATGATTCATGTATTTGAATTGCATTGACTAATCACATAATTTAGCAATTATATCACTATTATATGAGTAAATATAAGTTGAGGACTGTGTGTATAAATTTCTTTTTAAAAGATCAAAATATGTTTTTATTGAACTGATGTTTTTATTCTAAAGTTTAATTTTTATAATTGTTCTTATATCAATCAATCAATAAATATATTTTGAAGCATCATTAGTCTGGCAGTATTTGGATATAGTCCAAGTATGATTATAGTTTGCAAGACTGCCAATAACAATGACAATGCCAATAAATAATGACAATGCCAATAAATAGCCAATAAATTCCAATAATGCCAATGACAATGACAATGAATAATAATGACAATGCCAATAAATAGGAAGTTGTGGGAAGGCTACCTGATGGTGACTTTCAAATAAGCTGATATTTCCTGACCCAAAAAAATTTTGAAATTGATAAAATATAACAAAAAAATAAAAATAATAATAATAATACTTTCATAGCCCTTTGAATGCAACATATTCTTAAAAAGAATCAATCAGATCCTTGTTAATTCTTAAATAAATGCCCATTTTTATATATATTTTTTTTACACTAAAGAATTGCCAATTCATACTTAATCACATATCTTGGCTAGATAAACTTAACTCTCCAACAATCAAATTTTTTTTTAGCAACATAATGTTAAACAGGTATTCCTCTAGTTACAAATATCTGAGTTATGAACTATTGCATATACAAACATTCTAAATTTTAAAAAATTCAGAAATTATATAGAAACTTTAATATAAAAAAAATTATGCTTTTGAATGAATAGAAGAAATCTAATCAAATCTGATAGTCAAGAATACTTACAGAATATTATCCAACAATAAGAAGAAAATTAAGACAGAACAGTTTATCTTGATGATGTATTTGTTAAGTACTATAAATAATATGATGTTTATTTTCATATATTGCACACAAAGACAACATTATATTATAAAGAGAGAATGTTTTGTAGGAATATGCATATAAAATAGATGTATGATATTATCTTGCTGCTGTTATAGTATGAGCATATATATTTTTCTAAGGCATAATAGAAATTTAAAATAATAATACTCAAAAGCCCTTTAGCAATCAAAAGATTTTATTCAGGCACATTTCAACACACTCGGTGTCTTCCTCAGCTGCTACAAGAGGAAGATGCCAAGTGCATTGAAAACGTACCTGAATAAAATCTTTTGACTGCTAAAGGGCTTTTGAGTATTATTATTTTTTGATTTGTGTTTAGTGCAGTCTCATTGAACTTTTATAATAGAAACTTTTGTCTTTACATAGTTTATGATGAAAGTCCTGAAGGGAAAGTTTTGTAAGTATGCTTTGGTTTTTGAAATCATTATTTTTCCAACTAGGATTATTATCCAGCCATGTTAAGTTGTAATTCTGATCATTAAATTTGTTTAATTTAGCTTATCTGTGTATTCCGATTTAAAATTGCCTCATTTATTAGATTACTATCTTCTAAGTTTTCAGTAAAGGTGGGAATGGAGGTAATTTTATGGCAGAAAGTAGATGAAGCATTGATATGTACTCTGAGAAGACTTCTTGATAAAAGTTGATTTGATCTTATCCAGTTTCTTAAAGTTCTGTCCAGATAGATTTGGAATGATTACAACTTTGGCATATGTTAGTATGGATTATATTTTTATCCTATAGATTTTTTGACAAGTTTCTATTGATATTCATTATAGATTCAGGATGGCACAGATTGCTATGTTGGCTTTGCATAGTATTAACATGATAAATGAATGATAGCTTGGCTATTAATATGACTTCTAGATAAGCATAATAGTTGACAAATTTCATTAAAAGTTAAAATATCATTTTAACTTGGTTTCCATCCTCTCCTAAATTTGATGATCTCAGTCTTTTTCTCATTAATTTTCATCATGTTGATTGTGCACCATTTGCATAATTTGTTAAGAGCTTTTTGAAGGTTGGAGTGATGTTGAGTATTGAACTAAAATTGTCTGCATACATAAATGTCTTCACACTGTCTGATTTCATTAGATAGGTTTCCTATATAAAATAAAAACTGGTAGGGGCTTAGTCTCCTTGAGCCACTCCCTCATTCTGGGTAATTTTATATAATGTTAAGACCATCACTAATATTTATAATGTTTTTTTTTCTACAATATCTGAAATTACATTTTATATGTGGCTTTTGATATCATAAACCTTTCTCAACTTTTTTAATAGTATTTTTCTGGAAATGAGTTGAATGGTTTATTGAAATCTATAAATGTGCAGTAGAGTTCTTTTTGGGCTTGTTTATATTTTCTCTAATGTCATCTGTGAGGTGTTTTATTACATGACATTTATTTACTTTATCTGAACCGAAATTGATAGCAGGCTCAGATTTCAATACCGAAATCTGAGCGATACTATCTAGATTATCTTTTAATCTGTATAAAGCAAAGAGAACAATATTTTGTATAGGTATGAGAGGTGAGAGATTCCTCTGAAGTTATTTAGGTCTTCTCTTTCACCCTTTCCTTTATAGAGGAATTTTAGTATTGATTTCCTCCACTGTTCAGATATTATGCTGTATCTTAGACAAAGGTTAAATATTTCTAGTAGGACTTTCCAAGTCAAGTTGTAACTCAGTTTTAATATTTCACTGGTGATATTGTCTTGACCAGGTGTTTTATTATTTTTTAGGGATTTCAAAACACTGCATAATTTCATTTCTGTGAAATTCTCGTATTGCCATGATTCAGAATTTACAAAGTTGAACTGTAAATGTTTCTTATTTACAGGCTCACGATCAATTTAGTTTTATGAAGTGATTTTTCAAAATAAGACCATTGAAGATGGGAGATAATCTTGTTTGTATCTTTGAAATAGAATCTAAGTTCTTTTATTAATTTCTTCTATTTTCTGTAAGATCTGGCTTTCCCTAAATTGCTATGATTTTAATTTCAGTAGGATCAAACCAGGGTTAGTCCCAAAATTTTTCTTTTTAATTTGTGTACAACAGGCAATAATTTGGCAATCATTTAAGATGTCCATGGCTGTTGATATGTTATTTTTATTTGATATGTCTTTGTGTTTATTTTTCAGATATGTGGATGTCTATATTTTCATTTGATGTAGTCTTTGATACTTTTTGGTTTTATCTGATTTGGCTTATAATCATGTTTGGATGGAATTTTAATTCTATGGAGATTCCAAAATGTTTTCTGATAAGCTGTTTTTGTATTTCAATTTTTGATTTTAAGGTGGAGGATGTTCTTTGAAATACAAGGTCTATATATACAATTACTACCTCTATGATTAATATTAGTGAGATCAGTTCTATTATTTAACAGTAAAAAGCCATGATTTGAGAGAAATTTAATAAGGCTATCTACTTTATGATTAGGCAGATCTATTCTACAGTTAAATTCACCAGCTGCTATTATACAGGATGGAAGAAAAGTCTGTATGCCTGTAAATAACTACTTAACTATCATAGATTTCAAAAATCTATTAATGCCAATAAATAGGAAGTTGTGGGAAGGCTACCTGATGGTGACTTTCAAATAAGCTGATTATGCAAATGATGACAGTTGCAAATACTATCTCATAAACCATAACAGAAAGGGAAAAATTTCCAATTACAAACTTGTTCAGCATTCAATTCTGAACACATTAAAAAAACTTCATCAAATCGTTCGAACAGTTCATTCAAAAATGAAAAAAAAAAACATTTTACATACATAATGTTTATTTGAATTGATATTATTTTTACATTGCAATATAAATACATTAAAATATTTGAATAAAGCTTTTGCTATAGATTTATATGGTTATATCTTTAATTCTTCTTGATTTTAATATTTCTATCATTTTATATTATATTTATTGACCTAGAGTTTGTTAGTCATATATATTATTAGTCAAACGTGGTTGGCTGATGTCCCTTTTTTGGACGTTATTACATTATAAACATCTAAAAAATAACTGATTTTCTGTTAACTACCACTAAACACCGTTGATTGATAAAAAGAAATAAATAATAATTTCTGCTTTGCGATTTGTTTAAATGTTATGACACCACATTTAACTATATTTCTAGAGGCATAGTCACTTGGAATGGAGTTAGAGTCTATTTATACAATAACGTGAAGAGCATGACACGGATCCAAAGGAAATAGCTTTTCTGTTTACATTACCACGTGGGGTGACCGGATGGACCGAGCAACTGATATAATAAGTCTCATAAAATTGCATATTATCTTGCTAACTCAATCAGTTTTCGTCTTCCATTATAAAATACAAATAAAAAATTAAAACACCAGAACAAATTGAAGTGAGAAACAGAGATTCTACATTTTAAAAAGCGTCCATACTGAGTATGCAATAAATGATAATTGAAAGAGATCCGGGAAAATATTATTATTTTTTCCTGTGCAGTTTTACGCTGCTTTCCACCACCTGGTGGGAGCAGTTATCAGGTGGATGATGAGGTTTAAAGAACCGAGCCCGGCTCCTCATAAAAAAATCTGGAGGTATTGTACCCAGGAATTGAACCCGGATCCTCCAGGATGAAAGCCCCAGCACGCTTCCACTGCGGCTATCTGACCAATGGGAAAATATTGTTGGAGACGTAACTTGGACGAGACTCATTCGTGGAGCAGACGAACTCAGTGTCAATATAAACAGTTCCATTGGAAAACACTGAACAAGGATATAGCCTCCATATTAACAATGGAAGAAGAAAAACCTTGAACAAGAGATAAGTGTAAGATGGTCGACATCGCAGGATGCTCGTGTAGCTTCAACTCCAAATCACAAGTCCAGTTAGTATCATGCTTTTTTGTTTTTGATAGTGATCTTTCCGGTCATTGATTCTTTTCTTTATTTATTTAAGTTTTGCATCTGTCGTGTATTGCTTTCGTCAAAAATGACGCTAAATTGATTTCATGATCAAGTTTCTGTATGGAACGCAATATAATTATGATGTCAATTTGACGTCATTTTTGACGAAGGCAACGCAGCTCAGATGCTATTCGCAAGAACTTATTGTGGACTGAAAACGGCAATAACTATTGACTATAATTTTTTTTTTTAATTTTAAGAGTAGATTCTCCCAACTTGGCATAAGCTACATTTTCTAGCATTAACGTCGACTTCATGTGGCAATTGTCTCGTACAAACTTGAACAGGGAGCCAAAATCACTTCCGCCTCGTGTTATTTTATATTTAAGAGTACAAACATTATCTATAAATGCAAATAATCATTAATAAATAAAAAGAATTATATATTATAGTATATACGTCCCTTTCATCTGTTTAATTTGTATAATTTTCTGTGAAAAGCTATAATATAAATATAGTATTTGAATAATGTTAAATACTGCTCCCTTGTCAAAAATTAAAAGTCTACGCTGCTGTTTTTTTAGAGATAAATGCTCAGTGTACAAACTATAGTTATAATATACAGTCAAACCCCGATAAAATGCCACAATCCGTTTGGGTATGATTTTAGCGGCTAATTGAGGTTGGCGGTTTATCGAAAATATGTGTAGTATAGAAATGAAAATGAACTCCGAATTTATTAAATTTAATAAAATACAGCACATTTATATTTAGCATCCAAACTTAACGTTTCTAAAAAACCACATTAAAGTAAAATACACTGTATATTTTACAGTATATTTATATGTATCGTATATGTATAGTACTATATAAAAACATGTCCACCTGCTGTTCTGATTCTGATGTATATTGTGTTTTAAAGAAAACTCAAAGTAGAGACTTTGAGTTCTCTGTATAACGCAATGTTCATAGTTTACTGTACAGTATCCTCATTTGCTTAGTACGCAATAAACGATGGAAACGATCTGATTCTTACGATCTTAAATTTTCTATAACCTGGGTGTGAACCAAGCTTGGAGACACATGATTAACCGTAAACTCCACTTTTCTCACTCGCTGGTTACAAATGAATCCAGAGAGCTTTTAATACTGTATATATAGTACTAATGAACTTCGGAATGTAAGTCACCTTACATGCTCCTGGCGGATTAACGAGGACAATTATAATACAAAAAGGAATATTTGTTTAGACGTTTCTACAGGTGGATGGCGTCTTATCGGGGTTACCTATTCCGTTAACATAGGGAAGATCCGTTCCGCAAATTTCTTGGCAGGTTTAACGGGGTTTGACTGTATTATAATAATTCTATTGCACTGTATTTATAAAATTTATATATTTTTGCTAATTATTATAGTTAGAACAGTCGAATTATTCTTCAATTAAAATAATTATTTTTGTTTTCATGGCCGCGAGGTAAAACAATCCTTTAGCATCTAGGAAGACCAGGTTCAATTCTAAGTCCCACATTTCCAGTTTTTCGGGAGAGATTCGAGCATGGCGTATTGTAAAACCGATTAAACTTATCATGGGTATTAGACAGCTCATGAGAGAATACCCATAAATTAAATTATGCTATTTCGAACGACTTTTGATTCTCTCTCCCTTTCCTTCGTCATTTTTCGACACACCAAGCTTGACCTCCAAATCGTAACGTCACAGATTTCAAGATTCTCTTCTATTACAAAAAAATTTTTTTCTCTCTTTATATAAAAATAAAAATTTACTTTATATTCCTTACATAAATTAGAAATATTAAAAACTTAAAAAGCATTAAAGCTATGCATTTAAATTACATAAAAAGTATTTTGTTTGTATTAAATATTTATAATACTATAAAAAATTATCACAAACTAATTCTCAGAAACGACGACAGAATTGTATATACTGTAAATGTTTGCCGATGAATGATATATTAATATATAAAGTACATATTTATTATATCCTCTCGATAATAATTTAATATATATTTTATATAAACGATATTTTAAAATTAAGGAACTACAAAATTCGCTATTATCGAAGTTTGTACCATTATAAGGTAAAGTCACTTCAACCATCTTCTAAACGAAAATGATTTATTTGAAAATAATGTAGAGTTTCAATTAAAATTTATTTTGTTATTAAAGACCGCTAAATATCAATCGTGTTATTCACGATTTAACAACGATAATGTCAAAGTTTATTCAAAGCTCATCTTTTAAAAATAAACGAAGAGGTCAATTTCTGACTTATTTATATCTTTAATAAAATGAAATTAATTTCTATTTGATGCTTTATATTATAAGTTGTTTTAGAAATATCAAAATAGAATACTCCAGCAGTGATTTTTTTTTTAGAAAATGTGCGAAAATTCAGATGAAGAAAGTATCAAGTGAGTGAGTTTTAGTTTATTCGTATTTCAATGACAATGATATTAAATTAATAAGTACTTCAATGATTTGAATATTGATATTTCATTAATGAATTTAAATGTAGCATAATTTTTTTTTTACTGAATAAGTCTCTATTAATAAAAACTTTTCGGAAAATTTATAGTTGTGTTACCTTAAAATGAGAAATTAATTTTAATAAAATACAAACAAATCTAATAAACAGAATATTTTTCGTTTAGTTTTTTTGTATAAATAAGCAATTTAAAGAGTATTAATTTTTAATTTGTTAAAATAATTAAAAATTTATGATAATCCGATATTGCAAAATATATGGATTATTTAATTAATTAATTTTATTTTATAGTAAAATTAATTTAATAATGGAGATAAAGTAATTCCAAATATAACAGTACTATTTTTTTAATATAAACATACTCAGAATCACACAAATACATAATTACAATAAAACATTTTAAAATAATCATTAGAACGGAAAGACTCTTTAAAAAATCATTTTGAAAAATAAAATAAAATTAAGGTGATATTTTACTAGGATAGAAATTTATTCGTTCTTTGAACTGTGTCTGTCCTGTTTGTTATTGCAACGTTCCTAATTTATTTCTCATTGTTGACATGCAGATATCAGCAATGAAAAACAGATTCTTCGGCATTCTTTCTCTACACCTTTCCTTTCTGTCAGGAATAATTAAATATCACCACATGAGATTTAATTTATTTGTCAGATATCAACAATGAAAAACAGATTCTTCGGCATTCTTTCTCTTCACCTTTCCTTTCTGTCAGGAATAATTAAATATCACCACATGAGATTTAATTTATTTGTGATTATTTTTGCTATTTTTATGCCCCTTTACAATCAATGAGATTACTAACGGGCAGAGTCACTTTCAACCACAAGCCCATGGAGGGGGACCAAATGGTGACGGGCGGAGTCTGGAACCCCTAAAAAACTTTTCCTGAGATGTCATCGGGGATGTTAACTCGTGTCTTCCTGCGTGGCATGCCAACCCGGCCATCCAGCCTCTTAAATATGTGGTAATATCACATCCCATAATCTATAAACTGGAATATAATCTGATATAATAAGTGCTGCTGAATTTTGATCATATAATTTGATATTTCGTTAACAATAATCGATAAAATAAAAATTCGACAATAACTGATTAATTTATTGATATACATTACGCTTTTTAATTATACCGTTTTTAAGGAGAAATTAAAGAAGGAATAAACTGTATAATTAACACAAGAATTAGGAAATTCATTTTTAATTTGTAGTGTAACATTGAATAGATTTAATGAGAATTTATAATGTTATAAAAAATAAATAAAACTGGATATTAGTTAATTATATAATTTTCTTGATATGATTATTGTAAAGTAAATTATGGTTTAATTAACGACTATGAGATACAGTATAACGAATAATTTCTCTGCTTAGAAGAGTTAGTCTTGGACATGATTAATAAATATTGTATATTTTATAATTAACATAAAATTATCATTATTTTGTTTGAGAAATAACTATTATTAATTCAAGCTTTGTTAGGAATTTTGTTAAGTAGGTTAGAGCTTTCATGCACAGTATTAGACTCAAACTACATAGATTTCTGTTTCAGTTAACTTCTATTATCACTTGCTTGACAAGTTAATACAGTGGTGCCTCGCAATTCGACACTAATCCGTCGCCGAAGTAATGTCGAATTGAGAAACTGTCGAATTGCGGGACAATATTTCTCATATAAGACTATGTAAAATAGATTAATTCGTTATAGGTCCCCATCCTACTCCTCTAACTGGTGAGGTGAGAGAGATACATTACATTACTTACTTTATTATATGTGTTTTACTATTGTATATCACAAAATACACTATTTTATACACAACACACAATTTATTAGCCCTTTGATGTTGGAATGAAGTCTTCCAACAGACACCCTAGTGCCCGTAATCTCTTCTCTGTTGCAAAACGTTGTCACAGTTGTCCTAGGAATGCCATACTCGAGTTACATTTTAATTTTTCTACCTTTCTGCACTTTATCACCATACTCGAGTTACATTTTAATTGTTCTACTTTTCTGCACTTTATCTACATATTTTATTCGTCTCTGCTCAATCAAGTGTTCTTCTTTTCGGAATTATTCCTCTGGTCCATTCGTTTTGAATCCATCCTTACATTTCACTTAAAAAAGTAATAATAATTAGGCCCTACAAATTTTTTACTTTCTGAAAAATGTAGAATTGAAAATTAACACAAACAACACAGGTAACACCAAAGTAGCCCGAAAAGAACTGACTAATAACATATGACATCACACAATTCCATGCACGCGCATGCGCCAATCCGCGAAACTCAAATGTCGAATTGCGGGACGTCGATTTGCGAGGCATCACTGTACTGTAATGTATTATAGAAAATGAAGTACTGTCTATAATGAACGATATTTTTCTTGATGCATTTTTATACGTTTTATTGGAATTTAATCATTTTGATAATGCTGTATTAAAAAAATGAAATCAATATCCATAATTATAATAAAGGCCATCTATAATTAAATATTATAAATACAGGATGGGCCAAGATAAACCGAACCAGACCAAGTAATGAACATATGAACTGAAGGCTATTTTATTTTAAATTTTTATACAAGTAGATCACAGTCCCTACGAAAGTCGTTCTACAGACTACGAAGCTGTTCATAGCTCCCTAAGAAATATTTTTATTATTGCGTGTTGCTACATCGAATATATTCTCCCATGTCGGGTTCGGTTTATCTTGGCCCACCCTATATATAATAATAATAAAGTTAAATTAATAGTACAATTGCATACACTGCAAAGCCCAGCAAAAAATGGTACCGATCGATAAGGGGGTCGAGACCTACAAAATATCCTTAGTGAACTAGGAATCAAAGGTTAAAGGTTAACGAGGTATAGAGGTTAAAATTTCACTAACGGCATACGTAGCAGAGCACGGGACGCATCGCGCTGCACACCGTAGCGAGGCGAAGCAGTGCAAAACCGGATGCCCTGTGAAACTTTTAGCCTCTATACCTCGTTAATCTTTGACCTTTGATCCCTAATTCATTAGGAATATTTTGCGTGTCTCGACCCCTATCGATCGGTACTATTTTTGCTGGATTTTACAATATATGCAAGTGTACCAAATTAATTACTAATGATATACAATACGGTATAATCTAATTGCAATATTAAAACCATTAAATTTTTCAGATGTCCGAATACTCATAAACCTTTTTTAAAAATTAAAGACATTACTGAAATATTCGGAACATTCGGTTTTTGGCAAATAAAGTTATTTTCCATAATGCTACTCATTCCTGTTGTTGGTTTCTTCAATAATTATGCCTTGATCGTCTTATCACCAGAAGTAGAACATTGGTGTAAACGACCTGCAAAATTTGCAAATTTGTCGGATGAGGATTGGAAAAATCACAATATTCCTGTACGTTTTGAGAACGGTAAAAAGACTTATAGTGAATGTGAAATGTATGATAAACCTTTATTTAATAATGAATCAATAGAACTTAATCAAGAAAGAAAAATTATATCTTGCACTTCTTGGGAATATGATCATTCTTTTTATAAAGCAACAATTGTTGAAGAAGTAAGTCTTAAAAATTCTATTTTGCTATAGTTCAAAAATTAAAAAAATAAAATATAATAATTTTTTAATATAAATTCTCATTTTTCAATTTGATCTTATATATCAATACAATATGTTATTGATATATAAGATCGCTATAAGATATAAAAGTACTTTCCTTACTTACTTTCGCGCGGCTACGCGCTTTAACTCGAGCAGCCCGACGGGAAAAGCTAATCCAAGACACACTATACCCCCGTAACCGCACGAAGTTGCTTTCTTATGCTTCGCTTCGCGTTGCGTTCAGTGTGTCATGGCCTGAGTTAAGGCCATGACACACTGAACGCAACGCGAAGCGAAGCATAAGAAAGCAACTTCGTGCGGTTACGGGGGTATAGTGTGGCTTGGATTAGCTTTTCCCGTCGGGCTGCTCGAGTTAAAGCGCGTAGCCGCGCGAAAGTAAGTAAGGAAAGTACTTTTATATCTTATAGCGATCTTATATATCAATAACATATTGTATTGATATATAAGATCAAATTGAAAAATGAGAATTTATATTAAAAAATTATTATATTTTATTTTTTTAATTTTTGAACTATAGCAAAATAGAATTTTTAAGACAATAATAGAAATGAATGTTTTGTATACTTGCAAAATGGCGAAAGTTCAACTGTGTGGTTGGAATTCAGATATAGAATTTGTTTTAGAAGTACAAAAAAGACTATATCTATATGACATGAGATCAAAAGAATGCCGAAAATATAAGATACTTCTTTCTAATAACAAAACAATCACACTCCGCAAACGACCTCTATCGACAAATCCATGAAACATGGGAAGTAACTCGACTGCAATGTAGACAGACTACGGCGCAGTGCAACGTGAAGTGAAGAATGCAAATTTTTCTGTCATCTTTGCTTCGTTTCGCTTCGCTTCGCGTCGCGTTCAGTGTGTCACGGCCTTTAGTAAGAAGGCGAGCGACGAAATGCGACGCGTCTTGGCAACGAGGCGCGTCGTGATGCTTTGTGTACTCGATGGTGATTGGCTAGCTTTAAAGGGTTATAACTCGAAAACGGGGTGGCATTTAGACCATATGTTCATTAGACATTTTCGACTTGTTTCAAGGCCCCCTATCAGTACACAAAATTTTACGACGAAGTTTTTCGTTATCCTGTATACAAGTGCATTCTGTTTAATCGGGACAAAATTTGGACCCAAAGTTTTGCCTGTGGGCCAAATCGTAAATTCCAAAATATTTGACGGGGCAAAAAAATGTTATGGAAAAATACTTTCAAATCGATAAAAAGTTAGACACAAGGGAAAGATTTATACTGCCAACACCCATGGTGCGGCCAACCGGATGGTTGAAGGATGGGATTCAACTGCTCGGGCCTGTACACCTCTTAAAAATCTGGAGGTGTGAGAGCCCGATTTGAACATGGATCCGTCAGGATGGTAAACCACAGCTTTACCATCCGGTTGACGGAACGCTTGGACTTTCCACCTTGAAGGCCCGAGTTCGAGTCTTGGATCCTACCATTTAGAAATATTTATCATGGGGTCCGGGTTCGGCTCATCGATTCCCATCCTTCACAGTCCGGCTGATCTTTCCGCAGAGATGGGCAGCCTGTGAAAGAGATTGTTTCGCCGCGCCACTCAACACTACTTTTTACTGACAAGTCAGTAAAAATACTATCTGTTGACAAAAACATTTCAGCAAATGCATACTAAGCAGCGAGGAATTTCCATTCCCACATCCCTTGTGGGGTTAGCCGTTAAATGGATGATAGGGCTCAATGAACCTGGCCCGTACCTTCCTGAAAAACGTAGATGTTGGACCTGGAACTGGGATCTAAATGAAGGTTGAAGCACAGAACGGCTTCATCGCGTGTTGTGCTTCATTCTTCATTTAGATTTGATTTCGCGGGCCAAATGTGGCACGCGGTCAGCCGGATTGGCCCCATGGAAACGCTTCAGCTTTCCACTCTGGAGTACCCAGGTTCGAGTCTCGAGTGACCCTTGAAAATATCTTCGGGTCTGGGCTCGGCTCATCGATCCTTGTCCTCCACAATTCGGCTGACCCCTCCGCAGGGGTGGGCAGCCTGTGGAAGGTCTTATTTCGCCCCATTACTTAGTATTCTCCCAGAATGGAAAGTGGCGTCATCTGTTGACCAAAAAAATGTGGCACGCAATGTCAAACCTAAATGTTGTTTTTCTCATTTTCATGTTACTGGTATTGTAGTTGAAAAATTACTAATGTATCATATTTATGTCTTAAAGCACGGACCACTTAAATTACTTAAGTGGCTCGCGGCCTTCAAAAGCTTGAGCACCGCTGCTTTAGGTTAATTTTGACATTTGAAAATTGCAATACGAAACAGGAAAAATGTAAAAAGGTAGGATATTGTAATACGCATATATTTCATGAATTTATAAAAGGCAAGACTGTTCTACCAGATGCAATACTTGAAGTAATAATGCTATTTATTGTTCGCTTTTGTAAGAAATTTTTGACCTTATAGTTGCAAGACGTACTTCACCAATTAAGATTTTACATATTTTATTAAAATAAATAGACTATACTTAAATTCATGAACAAACTATCAAAACTACAAAGTGCAATTTTTTCTGAGATTTCCTATCAGTTTTGACGTAATGTATTCGGTATTTGCCGTGTTTTTTTGTCAGATGATGTAATTTCCTGCTTGTGTCAAGGCTATAATAACCATGCCACAGGCTGAGCACCACTGCGGAGGGGTCTGCTGGACTGTAGAGAAGGTCGACTGACCAGATCGGACTCCATGAATAATATTTCCAAGGAGGGGATTGAGAGTCGAATCCGGATTCTCTAGAATCGAAAAAAAAGCGTTTCCACGCGGCCAATCCGCTCGACTACAGCTTTGCCATTTTCTATTATTGTATTAAAATTAGTTAAAGATCCAAAATACTTGCAGAAATATCAGTAATATAATATATAAAATTATAGTTTAAGAGAATCAATAATAAAATAACTTTATCAACTATAAAATAACTTAAAACTACTATTTTGAGATCTCGATAGCATCGAGATCTCAAAATTTTAAAAAAGACATACGGGACTATATATATCTAAAATTTAGAATTAAAAAATTTATTAAAATTTTATCTTTATTTACAGTATATATCTTATTTATTTTATTAAAAAACGCCTTTTAAATATCACGTCTGGCAATCTGTTGTGTTTGTTGACAAGTTTGCAGTAAATGTCGCATCATACAAAAAATCTTCTTGATTTGCCAAACGAATTGCTCATTGAAATTTGCCTGTATTGTTCTGTTCAAGATTTATGTAGATTACCACAAACATCACAAAAGTTAAGAGATGTTATTAAGTCCGATTACTTGTGGTAAGTATTTAGAATTTCGAAGTTGATACAGTCACTCTCATAAGTATTCGACCAGACCCGTTGTGTATAGCAAAATGCAAGCAAAAATGTAAATAATCATAGTAAAAAGAGAAATATTTGTATTTTATTACAAAAATATGTATAAAGTAAGAATCTAAAAAAAATGCAACGTTTCAAATTATAGTGAATCAATTACATAGAACTTAATGTCAAAACTAAAAAATGTGGTTTTGCAAAATTATTCGAGCAGTAAACCAAAAGTCAAAGAAATTTGTAAGAACACGTTATTAATATTTTGTTGCTTGGCCTTTAGCTGCGATAACACTATGTAAGCCTTTTGGCATTGATTTTACCAAATTTTTTATTTCCTCTGGTTCAATCTTTTGTTACTCTGTAACCAGAACTTGCTTTAGATATTCCTTACTTGTTATGGTGTGCTGCCATATTCTATTCTCCACACATGTTCAATCACATTAAGATCTGGACTCTGCACAGGTGTCTGGATCACTTTTGGGCAGTTATAGATTAGCCATAATCTGTTTTGGAGGGCAGTGTGTTTGGGATCATTATCTTGATATATCTTGAAAGTGTCAAGTATGCCCATATTAGCAGCACTTGGTCTTAAATTTTTCTTCAGTATTTGGAGATACTGATCTTTATTCATAGTAACTTGAACAAAATTAAGATTTCCAACTCCTTTTGAGGATACACCCCCCCACACCATCACGAAACCGCCACCATGTTTAACTACTATGAATAAAGATCAGTATCTCCAAATACTGAAGAAAAATTTAAGACCAAGTGCTGCTAATATGGGCACACTTGACACTTTCAAGATATATCAACATAATGATCCCAAACACACTGCCCTCCAAAA
The DNA here is from genome assembly GCA_000484575.1 of Olivierus martensii. Taxonomy (NCBI): domain Eukaryota; kingdom Metazoa; phylum Arthropoda; class Arachnida; order Scorpiones; family Buthidae; genus Olivierus; species Olivierus martensii. Next base: position 38,870 of record AYEL01072165.1, read on the forward strand.
CAGATTATGGCTAATCTATAACTGCCCAAAAGTGATCCAGACACCTATGCAGAGTCCAGATCTTAATGTGATTGAACATGTGTGGAGAATAGAATATGGCAGCACACCATAACAAGTAAGGAATATCTAAAGCAAGTTCTGGTTACAGAGTAACAAAAAATTGAACCAGAGGAAATAAAAAATTTGGTAAAATCAATGCCAAAAGGCTTACATAGTGTTATCGCAGCTAAAGGCCAAGCAACAAAATATTAATAACGTGTTCTTACAAATTTCTTTGACTTTTGGTTTACTGCTCGAATAATTTTGCAAAACCACATTTTTTAGTTTTGACATTAAGTTCTATGTAATTGATTCACTATAATTTGAAACATTGCATTTTTTTTTAGATTCTTACTTTATACATATTTTTGTAATAAAATACAAATATTTCTCTTTCTACTATGATTATTTACATTTTTGCTTGCATTTTGCTATACACAACGGGTCTGGTCGAATACTTATGAGAGTGACTGTATGACATTCAATTAAAGTGATCAGATGTGTTATGTTGGAATGAGGGACGTTTCCAAATAAAAATAAAAATGCTTAACACGCTATCTTATTTAAAAAATAAAATCAACTTGAATAATAATCTCAACAATTTGAGATCCTATTAGGGTTGCCATCAGTGTTTACTACGAATGCATAGTGGTAAACACTACTTTTTCTACTTCTTTTCCTGTTATGCTATTGCTAGCCATTAGTATCTGCTTACGGCTCTTGAATTTTCAAAGGCTTCAATATTTATTATCTTATTTAATTTACTAATACTATTTAGACATTAAAATCCTTTAGTATCTAGGAACCTTAAAAAATATAAATGCACCATTTTGGCTGCAACATATCCTATTTTTAATAGGACAGTCCTATAATTGATAGAATATGTCCTGTTTTTACACATTGAATCATAATATGTAATTGTGATATTGTTTTTTTTAATTTTTGTAAAAACCAATAAAAATATTAGAAAAACTATTACAATTATCAATATATTATATTTAAATTCTTTAAATAGCAACTTGCTTCTAAAATTGAGCAAAAATATTTTGATTTGAAGTAATGAAAAACAAAATATCTAAATAATTTTGAGAAGTAGAAAATAGAAAAGGAATTTTTTATGAATTATCTATATCTTATGTCAGAAAAAGTTTGATTTTAATGAATCTTTGATAGCAAAGTTTTCAAAATTCAAAATAGACAAAACATTGATTAACTACAAAGTTTGGCCTAATTTTACAGAAATTACAGAACTTAAATATTCCTGCTTTAAACTTGATAAACTTTCAAAAGAAATTGTATTTAAAACATTTATTTAAAATGAATATTTAAAACATTTGTAAATACATCTGATTTGTAAAAAAACTATACATCTGACAGAATATATACTATTATTTAAAAAATGTATCACCAGAAAATATCAACACATTTAAAATTTTATATGTATATTATAAATTTCATTGATTATAGAATGCATATTTTCTATAATGAATAACAAATGAACTGAAGATAAAAAATAGATGTTTGTAAAATTGATTAAAGCAGAATTGCTTATTACTGAAAATTTCTAGGAAAATTGCCTAAATTTTTTGAAAACATAAAACTGATAAAACTTTATTAAAATGTTCCAAAAATGAATTAACATAACTTTAGATACTAAGGGCCGATTGTTTAAACGGAGTTTCTATCGTCCATGGTTTACAGCAAAAACCGCTTCTAGATGGCGTTCAGATTGCGGTTTTAAAAGCATTGCAAAGACCTTGACTACACCTGTCAATGGCTAAAACTTTGCTGTTACTACAGTTCCTACACACCTCCTCATTTGAAAATTTTCAGCCAATCAGTATCTTGTGCTCTATCGATGATGTTAATAATATGGTGGAAGTGAAGAAATGAAGAATGTTTTAAATTATGCTTAAAACGTTTAATATATTTTTTAAATGATATTTCATTCAATAATAATTCAAATTAAATATGGAGAATTCTACAAACTATGAAAATTTAACACATGTGCAAGAAGATGTGGTCTAGATTCTAGTGGCTGGTCTAGAAATATACTTTAGAAACCGGTTTTATAGACCTCGATTGATCTGTGTCTGCTAAGATGCTTCGTTTATGCAATGCAAATTTTATAAAACCGTGTTCAGACCACAACCAAGGTCTAGAATGCATTTAAACAATCGGCCCTAAAAATTGTTATTTAACAATGATTTATAATTGTACATGGTTTTAATTGTAAACATGATGATGATGATGATATATAAATAAATATTAAATTTTGAGTTCCATTATATGTGTACAATTGTATACTTTAGTATATATGTTATGGCCAATGCCCGACGTCAAGCCAGTTTGCGAAATAGCACTTCTAGATTTGCCCAATCATTTGGCCAAAGCCCAAAATATATGAGAATTTACAATTATTTTGGGCTTTGGCTGGCCAATTCGCGATGTGCCTGACAATCAATTTCCAATTTGAGAATGGTCCAAGAAAAAGTGGCCAAAGCTAGAAGTCTTGTGGAGTTAAATAATGGAGTGCATTCATGCAAATTTTGGCTTATTCACCAGCAAGAATGGGATTTTCTGTCACATCACATGTGGGCCTTACAATACTAATTCAAGGGATTATAGAACTTGCCCACCCACTAATATGAATGGGATTGTCTTACAAGGGGAGGTTCAGACATTCGTGTCACCGATTTTTTTGAAATTTTGCATACTTGTAGTAGTCCCCTAGGACAATATAATGTGCGAGCAATAAAGTGCACTACTCAAGCATTGTCGAGAAAATCGCAAGAGAAGTTTCGTATTGAGTTCATATATTCTAAAATTTAATTAATTCTCGAATGTTTCACTAGCGTAGTGGTTGAAGAGTTCCTTTCATAATTGCGTGATCGCTGGTTCAATTTTTAGCTTTGACAATTTTTTATTTTTATTTATTTATTTTATTATTATTATTTTTCTTTTACATTGTTTTACATAAATACAGTTATTTATATTTTTTATTTGTTTTAAATGTTTTATATATGTTTATATCAACGATGGTTTCTATATATTTTTTGTCAATAGATGATGACACTTTCTATTCTGTAAAAATACTAACTTTCTGATTGCAAAATGAATGTGGTGCATTTGAAAATTACTTCTCTCCGCATTTGTAACAAATAAAAACTATTCCGAATGACTTTCGTCGATAAAGTTTTTAACAATCATTAAATATAATAAAAACCAAACAATGTTTATCAAAATCAGTTCCACGAGGTTGAAGTTGATTCACAATTAACGAACGATATAGGCCAGTTAAGAAGCCGAAGATGTATGATTTCATTTCATTCGAAACAAAAATAAAAGTAGTGAATCTAGCTAAAAATCATCCCACTTGGAGTCTATGCACTCTCCATAGAAAAGGTTCT
>AYEL01072167.1:0-35050 GCA_000484575.1 Olivierus martensii
ACCTTTTCATTCACCAAGGTTTCTTCACTCTGTCTTCTCATTATTTCTAAAGTCTCCATCATATATGCATGTGTTTTCTTCTTGACGGTTTTTATTACCGAAGTAATGTAACCAAAGGGAAAGTTATATGCCTGTACCCCACACCTTAAGAAACTACGCGTTTCTAAAAAGATTAGCAAAGAGAGATGGTAAGCGGCTTACAAGTCTACGCCCTCCTACAATTTTCAGTGCTTTAAGGAATGAGAAAGATCCGCTTAATGATTATGAGAAGACGGGCGTATATAAAATACCTATTGAGAGTATCAACACCCATCAACAGAAGTCGTACATAGGGGTAACAACAAGGAACTTAAGCCAAAGAATAACAGAACATAAAAAAGATGTAGCAACAGGTAAGTTAAATACGGCACTATCTATAGAAGCTTATACTAATGATACGAGAATAGGTTGGGACGAAGCCAAGGTAATAAAAACCGTCAACGGGCATATATAAAATACCTATTGAGAGTATCAACACCCATCAACAGAAGTCGTACATAGGGGTAACATCATATTTTGAGGTTACACCATCAGAAAGAAGGAAGAGGCCTAGCATTTTGCAAGTTTGTGAATGGGTCAAAGCTTCATGGGATGCTGTGAAAACAGAGACAGTGGTTAAATCATTTAAGAAGTGTGGCATTAGTAATGCACTGGATGGTACAGAGGACAATTTGTTGTATGAGGACTCAGATACTGATTTAGAAGAGGCCTTGATTCTAAGTCGGTTGAAGGTATTTTTAACACTTCTTGTAAATGTTCATCAGTTAATTTTGATCTCAATTTGGACTTATGATCACATATATACTCATGATTGAGAAAGATTTATCACTTTTATATGCGAAAAAACTTTCTGAATATATATTTGGAAGCATTTATACATGTATTTTTTTAATTGAACAATTCTTAATTATAATATGATAAAACTCATTTATTTTTTGCAAAAATATAAATTATCTGTATGAATTCAAGATCGCGGATGATTTGACATCACGGGCCACATTTCTAGGTTTTGAGGGCCGCACTTTGGGAACCCTTGCATTAGACTAAGCGGCTGGTCCCATTATCCAAAGTTAAAAAAATCCAAGTTCATAGAACCTTTTATACCGGTAATTATAAAACTTTTGTCACAAAAATACATTCTGAAAAAATAAAAAATAAACAAAAGAAAATGTTTATTGAACTTTGGTTAATTTGCATACAATTCTAGAACACTAAAGTTTAAAGCAAAACACATTAAATAACATTTATTAAATGGAATATTATTATTCAATACAATGGAAGCAATTAAAAGCACATATGACTGACTTACAACTAATGAAACATTCAGCTGTGTTTTATTATGAACTTATCCAATGTGGATTGTTGTGCACACTCAAAGCCATCCCAAGGCACAATGCAAGTGATGCACAGCATCAGGACGCCACATATGGGGGCGCCTTACAAGATTATTTAGCCACTATTGTCTTTAAAAAATATAGGGGCGCTATAAAAGAACTTTGCAGCAGGGTGCAGACTACCCTAGGGCCGGCTCTGTGCACACTCAATTGACTTCTTATGAACAAAATCATAGAATTGATCCAGTGAAAAACATGGGACTGTTTTCGTTTCCTTTTTGCATAAAATCAACTGCTGTAATTAACATTTCTTTTGTTGACATCATTACCAAGCAATTGATGTCATTACTGTTTACAGGTCACGTGTACATAAATACAACGCTTTCAGACTTCACTACCCCTTCTCACAATATTTTGAACGAGTCTGAACTGATTCTACTGGTCCAAATAAGCGGTGCACTGGTCCTAATAAACGGAACAAAGTGCTTAATTCCCATGGAAACGGAACCCATGTGCTTAATTTAGCACATGGGTTCTGCAAATTTGGTCCTAATGAGCGGCTGGTCCCATTATCTGGTGGTCCGATTAAGCGGAATGCACTGTATATATACAGTGGCTATCAGAGGGAGAGGAAAGAGGGGCGGTTGCCCTATGTCTTATGATTTTAGGGGTCTCAATTTATAACTGAATATACTAGAAAAAAAATATATTTTTATACTGTTCGAGCTTCAGTGTTTGTCAAAATTTGAAGTTCTCTATCAATGCATTCACTTTTCTTTTATACTTACCACTGTACAGGTATACCTCACTTTACGGGATTAATTGGTTCTATGAAATAATCGCGTAAAGTGAGTTGAATTTAGCATGGTGAGATAGGGATAGAGGTTTCTTCAGAAGGATTAAAAAAAATTGAAAACTTTACACCTGTGAAAAAAGATCAAATTTTAATGGATGAATGAATTTAATTATTACAAGTCATAAATAACTAAACACTGCATAATTCTGACAGTCTTCAATCAAATGGGGTGCATCTTATACGCCGGAAAATACAGTACATGCAATAATCACATGACCATTATAATCCAATATTTTTGTAATTAATATGACTATTCAGTATTGATGTATCAGATACCAAATTAATGGCAGATGTTGAGTATTGTTCTGTATTTTATTTAGTTAACCTACTAAAATTCAGATTTTATATTAAAATGTTATTGTTGTTTTATTTTTAATTTGTTGTCTATCTCTAATTTACTAACTATTATATGTTACATTAATTAAATAATATCAAATAAGGTAAACTTTGAAAGGATTAGTGACTAGACTAATACCATGTGTAGTATGCTATTATCAGCCCCTAGGAAAAGGAGGTTCAGCTGGGACATTGATCCAGGCCCCATGCCAATACAATGTTAACTCTTATGGGGTGGTGCAATATAAAAATGTTCTACCTTTTGACTGTTGATATCAGTGATATTCACAAAATTTTTTAGTTACAAAATCAAAAATTAATTTGTAAAAAAAAAAAAAAATGATTAAATGGAGGGTGGCCCACTGTCATATATTAAATAAATTTTCCTTTAATTTGAGTTTGTTTGATCATAAATAAAAATATTTTTTTTTTACAAATGTGCATTTATTATCAGTTAATTGTGCTTTGTTTTTGTTAAAAATGCTTAATTATAAAAATAGGTATTTTTTAAAAATTATGTGTTTCTGTTCAGTATTAGTGAGTTATTAATCAATACTCTTATACAATTCTACAATATGCATATACATAATATAAAATATACAAGTCCATCACACACGTGTAAGAGGTTTTCAAATTAGTCTTGTCCCAGCTGAAAAATTTCTCTCAGAGGCCCTGATTATTATAAGTAGCTATTCTATATACAGTTAATTCTCGTTATTCGCAGATTCCGTATTTTCATGTCTGACTATTCATGAAAATTTATTAGTAACCTGAAAATCGATATTCGCAGAGCTTTCTCACTTATTCGCAGACTCCTGCTGAGCAGCGAAAATACTGCTACCAATGCAAACTCTTTCTCTCTCTCTCTCTCTCTCTCTCTCTTTCTTTCTCAAATAAAGGAAGTTGTTTGTTACCAAATGTAGTCTCTGAATCGGTTTGCCGGAAAATTTCTGATTACCTATCTTTGCTCACTCCACAGACTGCAGATAGGCCAAAGCCTGTTCATATCGTCCACAGATCCTATAGAAGAATGTGTCCCTATGCATGAATGCAGCCTCAAATTTAGGCAGTTAACTTCCTGCACATTTGCTGCTTACACCAAAATTTTAGATCTGAACAAAAAGCAACACATACAAGGCCGATGCATTTCATAAAGACAATGTGTCAGTTGTCACATCAAACATCTTGCAACATCAAAAAACTATCAATTTACATAGTTAATGTTTTAAAAAAATTAATAAAGATTACTGTAATTATAATACTTTATTTAATGCTATATACTCTATATACTGTAATTATTTGTAAATAATGTAATACATATTAAATAAGGTGCCTGTAAATAGAAAAACACACATAAACCAATATGAAAATGTTAGAAAGAAAGGTTTGCAGGAACTTAACTCTATATTTCCCAAAGGCATAATGGTTCACTATTCACTAATTCAGTATTTGCGAAGAATTTACAGAACCTGTGAATAGCAAGAATTGACTGTATATCTAACTTAAATAGTCTATATATATCTCTAACTATATATATTATAAATCTGAAATTTGCATATAATGTAAGAACCTAAATCATATTTCCTGATGCTTTTCCTTAGAGATTGCAACTGTCATTACGTTTGAAGCTGTTGTCAGACCAACAGCTTCTTCAGTGGTCTGACGAAATTGCATTTTCATTGTTGCTATAGCAACAAAGTTTGGCTTATTTTAATTTTTAGAATAGTGCAGAAATTTTACAATTATTTATGTGGCTACTGGTTTGTTATTTAATCTAGCAGCATTTTGCACCATGATTTTCATTTTTAATTTGTCATATAATCCCTTTTTAAATTTGTTGCTGTCCCATACTCCTTCAGCTTGCTACTTTCAGATTTTTGACTTTCAGCAATTTGGATCTGGCAATGCTATTCCTGAGGTTCTTCATTGGAGAGCATACAGCATGCAATGTAAAAATGCAACACTTTGCAAATGCTTCTATTGTGTGGAATTACCTTACAGCAGGGGTTCCCAAAGTTTTGCCTATATGGGCCAAATTGTAAATTCTAAAATATTTGGCGGGCTAAAAAAATGTTATGGAAAAATACGTTCAAATCGATAAAAAGTTAGACAGGAGGGAAAGATTTATACTAAAAATATAGCATAGTCGTTCTTTATTTATGAAGATTTATCCTAATTTTATAACATAATCATTCTTTATTTATGACAATAGATTTATACTAATTTTATATCGTAATTGTTCTTTATTTATGACAATAATTACTTTTCATTACAAACTGTTTAAAATAACACATTTCAAAAATAATTCAACAAAAAAACTTGATAATTTCAAATAAAAACAGAAAAAAAAAAATAAATTTGTCAATCTGAAATGCATGTTTGTGCAGTTGTTTTCTTTTAATAATGATATTGAGCCTTGATTCTAAGTCAGTTGAAGGTATTTTTAACACTTGTAAATGTTCATCAGTTAATTTTGATCTCAATTTGGACTTATGATCACATATATACTCATGATTGAGAAAGATTTATCACTTTTATATGCGAAAAAACTTTCTGAATATATATTTGGAAGCATTTATACATGTATTTTTTTAATTGAACAATTCTTAATTATAATATGATGAAAAATAAATTCGTCAATCTGAAATGCATGTTTGTGCAGTTGTTTTCTTTTAATAATAATATTGAGCCTTGATTCTAAGTCGGTTGAATGTATTCTTAACATGCTTGTAAATGTTCATCAGTTAATTTTGATCTCAATTGATCATATATATACTCATGATTGAGAAAGATTTATCACTTTTATATGCGAAAAAGCTTTCTGAATACATATTTGGAAGCATTTATACATGTATTTTTTTAACTGAACAATTCTTAATTATAATATGATAAAACTCATTTATTTTTTGCAAAAATATAAATTATCTGTATGAATTCAAGATCGCGGATGATTTGACATCACGGGCCACATTTCTAGGTTTTGAGGGCCGCACTTTGGGAACCCTTGCATTAGACTAAGCGGCTGGTCCCATTATCCAAAGTTAAAAAAATCCAAGTTCATAGAACCTTTTATACCGGTAATTATAAAACTTTTGTCACAAAAATACATTCTGAAAAAATAAAAAATAAACAAAAGAAAATGTTTATTGAACTTTGGTTAATTTGCATACAATTCTAGAACACTAAAGTTTAAAGCAAAACACATTAAATAACATTTATTAAATGGAATATTATTATTCAATACAATGGAAGCAATTAAAAGCACATATGACTGACTTACAACTAATGAAACATTCAGCTGTGTTTTATTATGAACTTATCCAATGTGGATTGTTGTGCACACTCAAAGCCATCCCAAGGCACAATGCAAGTGATGCACAGCATCAGGACGCCACATATGGGGGCGCCTTACAAGATTATTTAGCCACTATTGTCTTTAAAAAATATAGGGGCGTTTGGCCTGCGGACCACACTTTGGGAACCCCTGCCCTACAGCAAAAAGAAAAATGGACAGTCATTTGATAGATCGAGGATTACATTCCTCCCCAGTGTTTATCCATAATCAATTATATGTTGCCTTCTCTAGAGTGAAAAGTTTTAATTGTGTCAAAGTTTTTGGGAAAACTCAAACACAAAATCCCATTTATAAAGAGGTTTTATTGTAACAGACTTTTATTAAAATATCTAAAGTGTTTATAACCACAAAAATTGTGTTTTTCAGCTACTAAGTCATAATATTATGATATGGCCATCACTGGTTTCACATCAGTTTTAACATATAAACTAATTTGTGATTATATTTATTCAGAAAAAAATTTTTTTAAATTTTTTCTGAATCTTCAGATTATTTATTCAGAAAAAATTTTTAAAAATTTCTTTATTTTTACATACTTCAATATATTATTTATCTGACTCCAGATTTTTATTTAAGCTATTTATTAAATTTTAAATAAGGATACCAATACTTAAATAAATGAAAACACAGCACTTCTTGCAGTAAAGTATCAAACTAAATTTATTAGCTTAAATTTGATACTTTACTGCAAGAAGTGCTGTGTTTTCATTTATTTAAGTAGTCTTAGTTGAAGCAGTTTAATAGTATTGTTAATTAAGGATACCAATCTTCAGATTTTTTAATTATATTGAAAAAAATGTAGAAATAAAACATTACAGTTATATTTTGACTTAAGTTGTTTCAACTTTGTCGGTTGTTTTGTTAATAGGAAAAAATAAAAGTCTACTAAAGACTGGGTCACACAGGCGTAAAATGTGATATAAATTTTTATATATTGATGCTGATATTACTTTTGCTACATGGCTAGACATTGTCTTTATGCCAAAATTCATTTTTGTTCAACTTTCTATGCTGCATACAACTGTAGCTTGATCATTTGTCCAATTGGGGTATGAGCTGGTTATTGAAACTTATAAAATTATTCAGAAGTTTAAAAATTGTTGTTAGCAACATTTTGGGATTATTTGTAGAGGGTATAGATTGTTTTTTAAAGAGTTTATTTGACTTATGCCATTTTTAAACTTAAATCGCAAGTCTTGGAATGAATTAACAACATAAGCTGAGGTATGACTGTATATGGAAAATTATGATCTATGCATATCAGTTATAAAATCTTTTAAATTATAAAATAATTGAAACTGTTCCATATAGTTCAATTTTTGAGCTTTTAACATCCTTTAAATTGCTAATGTTGTCCGTTCTTTTGTACAGATAATGCAAGATTTAGATAATCAAATTTTCCTATCTTTTTATATTAAAATTCCTTCTATTAATTATATTTTTATAGGTTGTGTAATATGGCTAATTTAGCAGCTAATGGCGCAAGTTTGGATGCCCTTAGCCATGCGTACTCAGGGATCCAGCAGTACTCAGGTAAGAGGAAAAAAATATTGATTTATTTATTTATCCATAGAAAATATTTACAAAATTAAATAAACTTTTTTTTATATTTTCATATATATTTTAACAGAATTTCAAATGAAATTTATAATTTTGAGTTTAATTCATACAGATTATTCATATATCTACAAAAATTGAGAAAAAGTTTGTGGGTTCCTCAAGTTTTTAATGAGAAAACTATGACAATATATACTCATGTATAAGCAGAGTTTAAAAATTGATAAAAATTTCAAAACTCATATATATTTGTATGTATGTGTGTTTTATGTATATATAGTTTATATATATATATATAAGCTGACCTCTAAATTTCAAGTATTAGAACAATATGACATTCATTAAAATAGATAATTTTTATAATTAAAAAAATTTTCCAAATCAATTCACTGTTGGAATATCACCACTTAGTCAAAATGCCAGACTTATAGCATTAAAACATCATGATATGAAAAGAAAACTAGATGAAGAACAAGATATGATTATGTTACATCTCATTTCTCTACAATGTGATATTTTATTAAAATGTTTGTTTGACAGAAAATATAAAAAAATGTTACAAGTTTCTATTATTTCTGAATCTTTCAAAAAAATTTTTAACAAAATTTAGACAATAAAAATTCAGAATCAAAACACAGAATATAAATTTTGTGCAACTGGTAGGAGTGGAAAACCAACCAGCACACATACAATTTGCAGAATATAAATATGATATCAGAAATCAGCTGTGAAAAAAGTTTTATATTTTCTAAATGATCAGAACTATCACAAAACATACAAATTATTGATCACCACTCAGTAATAACTGACTATATATATATATATAATGACAGACACCAAGCTTATATATAAAAAAGAATTAGTCTACACATTTCTAATCTTATTTGGGAACCATCTTTTAAATTAATATTTTTGAATATATTTAAATATGAATATTCATACACATACTGTATATTTTTAATAATAGAATAAAGAAGAAATAGATATTTTTTTAAGAATAAATATAATAGATTTCTCCTACCATAGAATGCATTAATAGCACAAAGAGAACAATGCAACTGCTTTATATAATTTCAATTGTATTTGTGCAGTATCCAATATTTAAATACCTATAGAAATATTTATGTACAATCATACACTGACGTTCCATATAGGGACTCGCGAATGGGACCCCAGTGACGGACGTGACAACCACTGAATGGTACGAGGTGACACCTTTAGTCGCCTTTTACGACACGCGGGGTCAAACAGTGGGAATATTCTAACCCCTTACCCACAGGAGGTATAAAATATCCTTGGTTCCTACGGATTTAAAACTGGTTCGCCCTCCTGGTGGAGCAAAGTAAATAATAATTACAGTATAATTATTATTTTAAAAATAACTATAATTTCTAAAATAAATTAAGAACTATTATTATTTCTGAAATAAATTAAATATTATTTAAATGCAACATTTATGTAGCCTTTTTTTCGTCGAATGCAAACTGAACTCTCGGGTCAGGAAAAGCCAATATTTTTCAATCGAAAAAGTCAGAAATTTTAATCAAATAACAAAAAGAAGTATACAAACATAAATAAGAATTAAATTATGATAATTTAAAACAAAATTTATAATGATATTGGGATTTAGTTTTCTAAAAAGACGCGATTAGAGATTCGAAGCGAGAGAGAGAATAGTAATGGCAACACTTCCGGTCTCCAGGAGTTTGCAGAAGTCTATTTGTTATAATTTTTTGGAAGATATAGTATATAACGGGAATCAAAAATTTTGACGTCAAAGGAATGTTTAACCAAGTGTTTATTACATGGCAAATCACGAATGTATAACAAATTTGACTAAACCCCTCTATCGGGAAAATTGAGAAGATTTATGAGAAAAATAAAAAGTCGTTTAAAAAATATTATTTCATTTTTAATCATCTCATTATATTATAGTTATACATATCATAATTCTATATACAATTTATTTCAGAAAATATTGTTTATTTTAGCGTAAAAACAACATTTAATATAAATATAAATACAAATTGAGAAATTAATAAAGTTAACTTGAAAATATATTCTATAAATTATATCAATATTAATATAATTTAATTTTACGACTTATATTAATTCGATAATTTCTATTTAAAAAATTCGAGTATTCTGTATGTCGTCCCTGCGCAAAGTCGCAACGTGGCGCTGGTTAAAGCGACGCATTGATGGCCTCGTTTTGGAAAATAGTTTCATCGTAATTTTGGCTTTAATGAACTTCAAAAACGATATTATTTTTTTTAAATTTCTTAATATATCATTCTTTACAGTGGATTTACTTAAAGATAATAAATTATTATTAAATAGATTTCCAGTAAAGTAATTAATTACTTAAAAAAATTAAATCTCTATAGAATTGCAAAATTTTGTAACATAAATAATTTAACTTAGATAATCCGAAAGAAAAGATAATACAATTCAATTTCCGATAGTTATTTTTCACATTTGCGAATACGGTTAGATGTAAAAGGAGTTTATTTTATGACGAGAATTTTTGATGTTGTGACAGTTTCTGTCACCAAGATCAAACCAAAAATTTCGGTGAAGGTGTCGATATGTGTACAAGCGGGGAATCACTTTATAATCAAAATTTTGACCGGAGTTTATTTTATGACGAGAATTTTTGATGATGTGACAGTTTCTGTCACCAAGATCAAACCAAAAATTTCGCTGAAGGTGTCGATATGTGTACAAGCGGGGAATCACTTTATAATCAAAATTTTGACATGAATTTTTTCCTTACCGTATTTAAAATAAAATAGGGTATGGAAATTTATGAAAATATCCGTTAAGAATTCATAACGAACGATTTTCCGATGGACTATTTTGGCTCGCGGAAACATTGCACTTCCGCCACATTGATTGATCACGTGACTCAGTAATGACGTTTCGGTCATGTGATCATCGCACAGTGGTTCCGGTAAACTAGCAATGTAAATCTACATAAAATTTTCTTAAATTAATTATGATATTACATATTTCATAGCTCATTTCTTTTTTCAAAATAAGGGTGAATTTACCTTCGTGGTTTTTATAAGAATAAAATTTGAAAAAAATAAAAAAAATTGTGCACATTCTATAAGAACAGATAAAAATAAGTTTTATTAATTTGAATAATTTTTTTATAAGAATAAAATTTGAAAAAAAAAAAAATTGTGCACATTCTATAAGAACAGATAAAAATAAGTTTTATTAATTTGAATAATAATAAAGTAAATCAGTAATTTATAAATAAGATAAATGAAATATGACATTATGTAAAATACATGACTGCTAAAAAACGTTTGTATCAGTAAGCCATAATATCTAATTCCATCTTAGAATCAAAATATTTAAAACAATATAGGAGAAAATAAAGCTTATAGTGACACCATAAAATTGTTATTTTTATCTTTGGAAGTTCAGATTATTGATTCTCATTCAATATTTTGATTATTAAAAATGATGTATCTGCAAGCAAACATTTCAAACCTGACAAATCAGCAGACGAATCTTTGAATATGCCTGCTATCCCTATCTCTATGGCAGTCCTTATGTAACAGCAGGGCTTATTAATACAATTATTAGTCAAGCATGTTAAACAATGGAAAAAAATTTTGATTGAAAACTAGCAATGTAAATCTACATAAAATTTTCTTAAATTAATTGTGATATTACATATTTCATAGCTCATTTCTTTTTTCAAAATAAGGGTGAATTTACCTTCGTGTCGGATCATCAATGGTGCTTGTTTTTCCTTTGCTGTCCATGGTGATTTTATCATTTATACCAAATTTACATTCAGGCATTCCAGATAAATATGATTTCATCACCACTTTTCCAGCAACATGAGCACTGAGAACTTGACCTACATGTATAAATTAATATAGAACTAAAAATATCAAAATAATTCAACATAAGATAGAAATATTACCTTGAGGAGACATCAAAAGATTAACATATTCCAAGACATCAAGAAATAACTCGTTTCTTCTGTATTTTATTCCTTCTCTTCGCCATCCAATGTGACCAGTAACTTGGCATGTTATTTGGCTCTGTTCTTCTTTGGTTTGAGATTTTACACCTTGCTGAGTAATAAAAGTCTTCAATATACCAGTATCAGTATTCTGAGGATAACCAAAATCTAATATTTCTGAAATTTGCAATAATTAGTATTACTAATATATATAGGATAAATATTTTATAAAAATAAATATGCTTACCATCCAATAATTCATAAATTAAAACAAAGTTATTTTTTACATTTTCTTCACTTATTTTTCCAAAATATGACTGCATAACTTCAACCATTTTCAAAAGAAATTCGAATACCATGGAAGCATTAACGTTTTGCTTAGTGACAGCCGCTAACCAAATATTTCCCCGCTTTATATGAAAGAAACTGGTGCGGGCAATATTTGTTACAGGGCTGCGCACTTGCTGTCTTGCATGTATAACGTTTACTCTAAAAGCATCCACAGCATTACGACTAAAAATAAAATTCAATATTTTAATGTATATATTTAATTTCTTAATAAATGAATTGAAAATTAATGATGATAGATACTTCGCTTAAATCTAACTCACCCTATATCGTCTCTGTAAACCCGAGAGATAAGGACTTCTCCTTTATGGTTGTAAATAAACAATCCACCAATCATTGTCAACAGATCTATTAAATACAAAAAAATATTTTTAATATAAATATTATAGAGCCAGGAAATTAACAATCTTAACAAATTATTTATTGAAAGTTTGCAACAGCATATTTTTCATATAATGCTGTTTCTATGCAATTTACAATGCTCAAAGTTTATATATACAGAATAATGGGTTCCATGAATTTCTTACACTATTCAAAGTATTAACTATATGAAAAATATGGTAATTGGTTCTTGCTTTGTGAGATTCTGGCCATTAGCCAATCTCACAATGAATAATCACAATACTAACTATTTAAGAAATATTTATTTTCATATTTTACATCATTGTTCATCACCTAAATTAATAACCTACAAGGAATTGCATCTCATAGCACCATCAAACCAACCACCAAATCAAAACCAAAATAGCAAATCGAAAGTGGAAGTTGAGCACCAACTGACCATCAATTCTGGGTCGAGAATTGAGTGGATAGTCCGATTTGTGATTAAGCATTGCACCTTTATTGAATCAGCAAATTAGTTCTAGATAGAACTAGTTAGCTAAGTTAATGAACCAATGAGAAATTTTTAAAAGTTTTCTTTTTGTTATTAGCAGAATATGACAGCAAACGATGATAAAAACAAATTTTTTCACAAGTTTTATTTTAAACAGAGAAATCAGGTAATAAACAAAAAAATAAAGCCCATCTTTCACCCATTCAAAGCCAAGTGACTGTTCTTGGACTGCTCCTCGTACGGTTTTACTAACCGAAAATTAATTTGTTAATTGACATCACCAGGGCCGTGCGGTAGATTTTCTCAGTACGAAGCAAGTCTTCGAAATGCCGCCGCTTAATTTCCCACCCTTAATCCCAGGGCGGCATTTCTATGCTGCCCTCCTTTTTTCTTTAAAATAACCTTCATTTGTGATTTAAAAATAAAACTGCACAAAATGTACAAATACTATTTTTATTTTGACAATATAAACTACTTTAAAATAATGATATCAACATTACAACAATCTACTGCAGTTTTATCCTTCTACCTTTAACTTTAGCAAATTCATTAATTAGGGATGTGTACTCTAAAGTGGCAGCCAATATAGATTCAACAGAAATTAATGACAGATTTTAAGTTTTGTTTGGCTTATTGAACTTCTTAATTTTATTAATTTTAATTTGGAAAAACTATAAAGATAGGGAGTGTCAATAAAATTGTCAGAGCTATAACAGTATTCGGATACAAAGTAATTAAGTTATTTTGCCACAAATAATTTAAAACACAAAGGTTTCATAGAAAACAGAAGCATTCAGGATATCATGTATTATATCTGATTCATTTCGTCCGAAAGTATTGACCATATCCCTAACACTCAGGGGTTAAATTACAATTTACACTTGTTTTTACAGATGTCCCCATTCTCTGTTAGGTTCTCTGCTAAAGCTCACTTTTTCTGTGCAGCTGAAGAGGGGAAGTCCAGTCTGAAAGCATTCCTGCATCTTTAATTTTATTTTAAGGTCCTATTAGCTAATTCAGATTTTATTTTGATTTACTGATTTAAACATAGCACAGCCACTTGCCACTACTCGAAACAACCTAACATTAAAATCAAATATTGTCAATAATTGTAAGCTCAAAGCAGAACTATCAACATAGATCAATATAAAAAAGAATTGCATAAAGATTTTTAATTATTGAATTGAACTGACCTTTGGAGTTTCGATTTTGCTGCTTATGCCGCCCCCTTACGGTGCCGCCTGAGGCGGCTGCCTTTCTACCTCACAGCGCCGCACGGCCCTGGACATCATAAAAGGGGACGGACCTTTGTTAGTAAGCCTAGTCTATGCTTACAACTCGCATTAATCGAATATTTGCTCACACCAAGTGAAAAGCGGTATCATTTTTATAAGTCGCACTAATCGAGGCCTACCTGTATATAATGTATTCACATAAACATTAGGTTTAAGAAAAGTTTGTATTCAAATTTCAAATATAAAAACAACCCATCTATTTAAGGCCTAAAATTTACTTATATTAAAAATTGAATTTAGTAGAAATGAACATGGTCAGTTCAGGAAGAATTAAAATCACCTACATTCCAAATGTATCCTTTATTCTGGAATGACAAAGATTAGTGTATATGTCAAAAGAAACCTTTAATATATTCAATATGTTGAACAGTTTCATAGATATTACAGAGAAACAAAAAAAATTGAACCACTACTTTTTTGAATCAGATTAGATTGAGCTTATTTAAATTTGCTATTAAAATCCTGACCATTATATAAATTAAACTAGCATCTCTGTCAAACTATCCAAACTAGCATCCTTGTTGTAGAGGGGCAATAGTTAAATAACTCAACTTTTAGCCCCTTCCTCTGGATAAAAGGAACTCTGGTTTTGTCCAAATCAAGGTATAAGATGGTCAAGTTATACTGGGATAACAAGAGATGAAATATCATTTATGATATTCCATATTTTGCTACCCTAGTACTACTTCAAGGCACCAGGCAAAATATATTGTAATTAGTACATCTATATTAGAGGATAATCAAATGGTGACAATGTTTCTTCTAGTTTTTTGGGCCTTTATATAGTGGCAGGATTCAAATAATTTAACAACCAGATGGATGATGACAACTGGAAGAACTGTCTCAAAGAGGCTTTTATGTTTAAAATGTATATTGTATGCATGTTGTAAAAACAAAGGAAAAAAAATCTTTGTTTTTACAATCATGCTATACTTTGTCCAAAAAAATCAGAATTGTTTTAATATAAATTTGATATTATTGGGAATTCTGAAACTTCTTATAGTAGCTCAATTCAAACTTATAAGGAAGAACTATCCCACTGAATTCTCAACAGCTTAAATCCATCTGGTTTGCCTCCACATCAAAAAACAAGGAAACTCTTTTACAGATAGTGATTTTATTAATAACACTCATTACTGAATGTTCCAATGAAATTTTTAAAAATTTCAATAAATAATCAAAATATAATTAAAAGAATCCAAGAATTTCTTTTTATCAAGTTATACTATTCAATGAAGAGTAAATGATATAGCCAATAATATTGAGGAATGGATGAAAGGATTTATCATCACAATGTTTTCAGCATAGCACTTGAAAGTACAGGTAATATTTCTCGATTAGTAACAGTAGCTCATTATTGTCAAATGTATACAAAGTTCAAGAAAAATTGTGCACATTAACTTCAATGCTTGATATTATGAAAGGGTTAGATATTTTTTTTAATTTATGAATTTCACTAATTTTGGCAGAGGTAGAAAATTTGACTTAAAAAACTAATGTTTGTAACAGTGATGAAACTCCATCTGTGGGTAGAAAAAAACATTTGCTTTATTAAATTACTTGAAAATGAAATTAGTTGTCTGATACTGTTATTTCACTGCATAATTCATGAAGAAAATCTCTCTGCAAAAGATCCATAAAAAAAATTAAATGGAGTTGTGAATACTGTAGTGAAAATAATCAATTTAATCAAAGCATAGTTGGCCCTAATACATGTGATTTAAAACTTTATTGCAGGATATGGATTTACAATATTGTGATCTATTATTGTATTCTGAAGTTAGATGGTTAAGTAGAGGCAAAATTTTAGATTTATAGCATGTATTGAAGAAATTAAAATATTTTAAAACAAATTAGATGAACATTTTCCACAAATTGATAATCCCATTTGATTAATTAAACTTTGAATACTAATAGATTTAATGAATTATTTTAAACAAATTCAATCTGTCTTCAAGGAAAATCATAATATTCTATACCGGGTCTTTCTGAGCACCCATGCCAGCCGTTTTTCTTGTAACTGGGACACCACAGGGCGTCAGGGTGAAAAATTTGACTACCAATAGGCACCCGAACTAAGGATTTATCATCACAATGTTTTCAGCATAGCACTTGATGAAAGTACAGGTAATATTTCTCGATTAGTAACAGTAGCTCATTATTGTCAAATGTATACATTATTGAGGTGCAATGAGACAATCCCACTGTGCTCATATAGACTTCAATTGCCATTTTGAAAAATACGCTTATATATTCCAAATAGAAAACTACGGCAACTGGGAAAATAAGTATACCATACATTGTTTACACCAGCGTCACTGCAATGTTTACCTGATAAATTCTTACCTATCTACATGGGCAGAAGTACAGTATGAGTAAAAATTTACATGCCTTATGATTTTTCAACTGATGCTCCAAAACCAACCTTCAGTACATGACCACCATTTGAAAAGCAAGTGTTATATAAGTCTGTGGTTGCAGCTTTCTGTAACAGGTGGTACCACTGAACAATCAGCAATAAACATTTCAAAATTGTGGTGTCTCACTGTTCCTCATCTATCCTTACTCCATAGAGCATTAGTATTCCCATAGTTTATTCTATAAACTGCCAATTCCAAAAGAAAACGGTGATTCAGAAAAATGTCAGGGAAAGTGGTCTTGCAAGTAGTCAGGTACATCAAACTTTCTAATTCAATTATGATTATGAAGTTCACACTGCGAATATCGAATCTCAGTTTTGGTATATTAATGATCTCGTCTTTGTGATATTGTTTTTTTGAAATGTAAGATGTTAAAAGCTTTAATATAACATATGGTTGATTTCAAGTGTTTTTTTTAATGGTTGGTTTCAAGTGTTTGTAAGTAAGTGTTTTTTTTTATTTCTGCAAAAATGAATGAATTTAATTTATGCAATGACCAGATATATGATAATTGTATAAATTAGTTATTTGCTTTTATGAAATATAAAGAAATATAAAAATTTGAGAAAATGAAAATTGAAATATTCCTTCATCTTAAATATCATTGTCAAAAATTGCATATTTTATTTCAAACATAAATTATAAAAAAGCATATGAAAATATAGATGCATTCTTTAACATTGATTTTATTGAAAATCAACTTTTCGAGTTATCTGATTATTGAAGATAAATCTTCAATTTTTAGATGATGAAAACTATGAAAAAATTGAATGCTATCAAACATTTAATTTAAATTATATTTGCCAATAATGAAATGAACAAATGGGAAAAGTTGTGTTGAATGTTTTAAAGCAATATCAGGATCCCGAAATCCCGGGATTACAAATCGCTCAATCCGGAATCTGATTGTTCAAAAACATCGAGGATCTCAAGATTGAAACCATTATCTGCAATAACATTAGTAGCATACGAAAAATTGACCATTCTCAGAAATTAAATTATATTTTTGCATAACTATTTATTATTATTATTATTATTTTGTACAGTATTTCATATTAAATTTTTTGTTTTAGTGGGATTTGGTTTGTGAAAATTCCTGGTTGTCATCTTTATCCAATTCTATTTATTTTCTCGGATATTTCATTTCCGCTTTTGTAAGTGGACATTTTTCTGACAGGTAAGTTAGACTTAAAAAAATTTTGTTTGAAAAACGATTCAAAATAGAAATATTCACAATAAAAGGACAATATAATAGTGTTATCAAAATAAAGTAATTATTGTTTTAAATACAGTATTATATTGATTTCTTTAGTAGAATCTTTAATGGGCGACTTTCGTTCAAATGGCATTATTATTATGACAATATTATAAATTAATAATTATTTAATATACTGTATTTGCTATGTTGGCCTCATGGGATATTCTGTATCTGGCGGCGGCCACTTAAAGAGCCCATCACAGGCTGGCCAGCTGGATGGTTGAAAGATGGGGTTCAATGGGCCGGGCCCGGACTCCTCCTGAAAACCTACAGGTGTGGGATCCCGGATCCTCCAGGATGGTAAACCAAAGCTTTACCACGCTGCCATCTGGCCGACGGCTTGAGGTGTAGGATCCCGGATTTGAACCCGGATCCTCCAGGATGGTAAACCAAAGCTTTACCACGCTGCCATCTGGCCGACGGCTGCATTAGCCATTGATTATTCTTCTTCTTCTGAGATTAGCCATTGATTAATCGACTACTATAATTTTACGATTACAAAAAAGATTTATTTTGTAAGAGTAAATATAATTTGCTTTTTCTTGATCATAGTAAATTTTTTATGATCTTAAAAAATATTTCACAAACCCAAAAGTCAAAATATTTTAAAGCGAAAAATACATGACTTGGACTACTTTCATAATTATCAGCACATTTAGAAACTTTACTTGACGACAGCATCAGATGTCAGTATTAAGTTTATAGGAATGGCGAATTATCAACTTTTGTGACAATATTAATGCGCATGGAATAGTTGATTTCGATGTAAAAGGTAACAACGTCAGTAAGAACGATCAAAGAATGTTATCTTGCTAATACCATTAATATATATTTTTTGATATATAACTTGTTTGTACAAATATAAATTTTCTATAAAATTATATTAATATATTATACGTTTTCTGAAGCTTAAAAATAGAATATAATTATCTGAACACACAGGTTTCATTAATGTTTAACAATTCGGAAAGAAATTGTTATCAAATTTGTATTATAAATATGTCGAATGTATAAAGTCTAAAATACAATTAAAAGTCAACGTTTTGTTTTAAAAAATACATTAACTTCTTGAAATTGGAAATAAATCGAGAAGGTGGTATTTTCACAATAACGACTAAACAGGAAGTACAGCCATTTTTTGTGATGTCATATCCTGACATTTATTAGCTTTGTTGATGATGACATTTAACTGTTAGTAGCACCATCTAAGTTACGTTCTAAGCAATGTGATTGGTTCTTTATATGACTACGTCATTTTGAAAAGTTACCATTGAAAAGTATAGGAAGTGTCTATGATACGTCATTTTGAAAAGTTACCCATTGAAAGTATAGGAAGTGTCCCATCTGTTCATTTTCAAAAGTTACCATTGAAAGTATAGGAAGTGTCCCATCTGTATTAGTAATATGTAGAAGAAAACGCATTTTAGTATTTATAAAGTAAAGATTAAAATATTTTAATCTAATTACTGTTTTTAAATCAAACATGAAATCGAAAATAATGATAAATTCTCTATTGCAATCCGTTTTATATCGCATCGCTTATCGTTAATCCTAACTGAAAAGACTCGTCGATCATCGAATTTGGCCTTGAAAATTCTTCTTTCGTTGAAAAGGGTATAGACATATTGGACTTGTTTCGAGACCCTGTATCAGTATATTAAATTTTACAACGAAGGGTTTCTTCATCCTGTATAAAACGATTAAAATTAAACTTTCATTAAAATTTGGTTCTAATTTTATTAATAATAATAAAATTTTTATTTATGCTATTTTATATATAGATACGGTAGAAGACCAATAATTCAATTATCCGTTTGTCTAATGTCTGTATGTAGTATTATTTGCATATTCTCTACGAATTATTGGATGTTTACCATTGTTCGGTTTCTGATATCATTCTTCAGGGTTGGAGTTTTTCTTCCATATTTCGTCTTGAGTAAGTACACATTTCTTTTTTTTTCTAAATTTATGCATGAATTACATATACCAGTATATATACATTTTAGTGTCTGAGTTCTTGGATACGGAACATCGAAAATTTATTATTATGATTGAAATGGCAATGTGGGCATTTAGTAAACTGACTCTTGCCTTGATAACATGGTTTCTGACGGAATGGAGATACTTGCAATTGATTTTTACTATTCCTGGACTATTACTTATACCAACTTTACCGTAAGTAAAATGAAAAATGAAATGTTTTTTTTTTTCAGATAAAATAAAATTATAAACTATATAAAAATAATTCAAGCAATGATTTATATAGGTTTATTCCCGAATCGCCAAGATGGTTATTAACGCAAAAAGAAGTTGGAAAAGCAAAGATAACTATCGAAAAAGCAATGAAAGCAAACAAAAAGAAAATTGAAAACTTAGATGAAATCATCCAGATTCTTCTTAAAAGAATACATTCGGTAATTAAATATTGGGAAATATTAAAGTCCTAAATTTTATTATGTAATATTAGAAATCATTTAGTGAAGAAAATAAATTGAACTAAATAGAGTTTAATTAATTTTCTTAAAATGTTTATTAAAGCAAGCACTAAGTACAGTAAATAAAAATGAAAAATCATTTATTTGATGTTTAGCGCCACAGAATTTGAGGCGGTGGACAAGTTAAAAGCCTATCATGGGCTGTTCAGAGATGCAATGGGGATTTTGTTTTGGTCAACAGATGACGCCACTTTCCATTCTGGAAGAACACTAACAAGTAAATGAATAAATCGACGGGCCTGGCCCGGACCCCATGATAAAAATTTTCAAAGGGTGGGAATCGAACCCGAATCCTCCAGAGTGAAAAGTCGAAGCGTTTCCACGCCTCCAATCCGGTCGACTATGCAATGGGGTTAATCAACTCATTAAAGGAAAATATCGGGCAGATTTGTTAAAAATGAAAAGTGAATTTCTTATGATAGTACAGTGGTGCCTCGCAATTCGATACTAATCCGTCGCCGAAGTAATGTCGAATTGCGGGACGATATTTCCCATATAAAACTGTAAAATAGAATAATTCGTTATCGGTCCCCATCCCACTTCCTAACAGGTGAATGAGGGAGATACACTATATTATTTACTTTATTGTTTTTTACCATTGTATAACACATTAAATTACAAAATACACTATTTTATACACAACACACGATATTTCCCATATAAAACTGTAAAATAGAATAATTCGTTATCGGTCCCCATCCCACTCCCTAACAGGTGAATGAGGGAGATACACTATATTATTTACTTTATTATATGTTTTTTACCATTGTATAACACATTAAATTACAAAATACACTATTTTATACACAACACCAATTTATTAACACTTGGATGTTGGAATGAAGTCTTCCAGCAGACACCCTAGCTCCCATAATCTCTTCTCTGTTGCAACAGTTGTCCTATGAACTCCATACTCGAATTGCATCTTAATTGTTCTGCCTTTTTGCACTTTATCTACAATTTTTTTCTTCGTCTCTTTGCTCAATCAAGTGTTGCTCTTGGAATTATTCCTATGGTCAGTTCTCTTTGAACTCATCTTTACATTTCACTCAAAAAAATAACCTACCTTTCTGCACTTTTTCTAAATTTTTTTCTTCGTCTCTTTGCTCAATCGAGTGTTCTTCTTTTCGGAATATTCCTCTAGTAAGTTCTCTTTGAATCCATCCTTACATTTCACTCAAAAAAATAATACAGTAATAATTACAAATTTTTTACTTTCTGAAAAATGTAGAATTGAAAATTAACGTAAACAACACTGGCAAACACCAAAGTAGGCGGCCGGATGGCCGAGTGGTAACGCGTTGGCGTACCACGCTGGAGGACCCGGGTTCGCGTCCCGGGTCTGGTCCCGGATTTTTTTCGGGGTGCTGGGCCCGGCCCGGTGATCCCCGTCCTTCACCATCCGGCCCCCCTCCACGGGTGTGGGTGCAGCCCGTGGTTGGAACTGGCCCCGTCCCCTTAGTAATCTCCCTGATTGGAAAGGGGACGTAAAATATGCAAAAAAAAAAACAAAAAACACCAAAGTATCCCAAAAAGAACTGACAAAAAGCAAATGACATCACACAATTCCATGCACACGCATGCGCCAACCCGCGCAAATGTTGAATTGCGAGGTACCACTGTATCTAAAAAAATATTTATATTCTTTAATTCGTTAATGAGAATATTTGCCATTCAGAAATTATTCTTTTAAGAATAAAATAATTATTTAATCACGATTAGTTATTTTTTCAATGCTTATATAATATTATTATAATCAACATATTTTAAACTAAACTTAAAAAAAAACACATAAATTTAATAATCTTAGATCCTTTAGCTGTTTATTGTATATTATTGCAATATTTTTATTACTTTTTCGCTGTGAATTTCAAAAGTTCTAAAAATAAAATAATATTTCAAAGTTAAATAGTAAACTACTTGTTATTAATATTTTAATATTTATTAAGTTTCTTATATGAAATTAAAGAAAATTATTTATTTTTTAATTAATTTTGGAACGTAACTCCCTTTTTTGTATTGGGTCCAGGTCTCATATAACACGGTTTCACACAACACGGCGTTTTTTAGGAACTTAATTACCGTATTATACGTGAGTTACCAGTATTCAATAATTTGAATAGAAGTAAAAATGCATAAAAATTATAGGAATGCCTTATTGTTATTAATATTTTAATATTTATTAAGTTTCTTATATGGAATTAAAGAAAATTATTTATTTTTTAATTAATTTTGGAACGTAACTCCTTTTTTGTATTGGGTCCAGGTCTCATATAACACGGTTTCCCACAACACGGCGTTTTTTAGGAACTTAATTACCGTATTATACGTGGGTTACCAGTATTCAATAATTTGAATAGAAGTAAAAATGCATAAAAATTATAGGAATGCCTTGAGGACAGTGTTTTTTATCTTCTCTTATTAATAGCAAGAATAGCAATGTCTCTATATCTCCTATTTCATGTTCATTAATTTCACAATGCATGCGGATATCATCCAATTAGTATTTCTTAAATAAATTGGCCCACTTACTTCTTAAACCGGTACATTATTATTTGATGGCTAGATTGGCCACCTGAAACGCTTCGGCTTTCCACACTGGAGGACTCGGATTCGAGGTCTCAACCCTTGAAAATATTTATCATGGGGTCCGGGCTAGGTCCGTCGATCCCCGCCCTCTACCATCCGGCTAACTCCTCAGCAGGGGTGGGCAGCCTGTGCAGGGGCGGATTTAGGCATGGTCTTTATGGGCTGCATCCCAAGGCCTCCTTCGCGGTAAAAAAATAAAAACAAATTAAATTAAAATTTAAGAAAAAATAAATTATAAAAAATGTTTTCGTATCTGGATAAAGTTTAAATCATTGGTTTGCAAACACTATTGGATTTGAATAAAATATCAAGTATCAATGTTTTAAATGACAGTAAATAATAAATTCGGCTCTGTCGGTAGTCGGTAAAATATACTTTTTGTCATTTGTTAATTATGCAAATAATGTGGCAACACGAAATGGGAGTGCAAGTCTAACTTCTCAAAAGCGTGTTAACGTAGTTCCCTCCGTTTGACATTTCAGATTACAGTTAACGTCTGAGAAGTTGAGCTCTGAGCCGAAAAGTCTATTCTTAAAAACGGGGGAGAAATTGAAAATCGAATATGCTGCTTTGTGCCGGTTAACGGCTAGAATAATACAATAAAACAACTATAAGTTTAATTATGTTTTCAACAATAAAAAGTAAAATCATATGGATATGAGCATATAAAGTACTGTATAATAGACAGCTTCAGCAAGACGTTGACGCGAACGTAAACGCGAAGAAAAATGATGTCATTGAGTTCACGTTCCATGGGTACGTTTGGAAAAGCTGCTTCAGCAATTCGTAACTTCCCTTAACTTCCCCAGATAGCGTCAACAAATCTGCTTCAGCAAGTAATAGAAGAAATCTGCTTTAGCAAGTCGTTACTTCCCTTAACTTCCCCAGATAGCGTCATATGTGTTCGACATCATATTCGTTTAATACGCTTGCGTAGAACACGAACATCCGGGTCCGCGGTTGTTGATTTGATTTTGTTTTTCAAAATCACTTTCATAGTAACTAGAAAAAATATTTAGATTAAATAAAAATAAAACAATGCTTTTCCACTCAGTGTGAGGTAGCTAAAAAAATTCAGTTTAATAAAATATTATAGAATTCATTGTTAGTAATGATTCTTGTTCGTGCATCTAAAACATACAACAGATCTCACTGATGTCGACTCTCAATGGTGTTTGTATGATAGTTTTAAGTACTATTTGTTCGTTACTTTGTTTTTATCGTCTCTCTTATGTTTTTAGATTTGTTTTGAAGGGTCATCAGTTTTTATATAAGGTGTTTTGATCAAATAAATGTTGTAACTGAATTGCAAATATTTTTTTTTTTGGCATATTTTACGTCCCCTTTCCAATCAGGGAGATTACTAAGGGGACGGGGCCAGTTCCAACCACGGGCTGCACCCACACCCGTGGAGGGGGGCCGGATGGTGAAGGACGGGGATCACCGGGCCGGGCCCAGCACCCCGAAAAAAATCCGGGACCAGACCCGGGACGCGAACCCGGATCCTCCAGCGTGGTACGCCAACGCGTTACCACTCGGCCATCCGGCCGCCTTAAATTGCAAATATTGCATGCATGTTCTTATAGCACATACTATTGCCAAGTTACAACCCTCTAACAACTTATTCGAATATCGTCAAACTTATTATGAAACCATTATAAAGTTTTCCCTGTCAGATAGAACATTCAAATACCATTCAAAAAATGATTTCTTAATTATTTAGATCCGACAGGAGTTAAATAGCGAGGGTTTAAACCAAGCCGTATCCAGAAATCATACAAATATTTTATATGTAAATTCTATATGAAATATTATAACTAATAATATAAATAAAAAATACAATTTATAGATTTTAGTACATTTTCAAATATAAGAGAAACTGCATCAAAATTGACCATTAAAACATTTGTTAAATGTTTTTTTACATTTTTTTTCGATTACCCTAACCGTATATTTCTATTCTATCTTCCATGATTCAGACAAAGACAAAATCTCAAATATAGCTTTCCTAAAGCATCTTCCATTTCTTAAATTCATCAATTTTGTTCAGAAAATTTCGAGATCTCAAAAAATGATAGATATTTTATATTATGTTAGGTTAGTTAAATTACGCCGCCAAATCCTCATGGAATATACTGTATCTGGTGGCGGCTACTTGTAGAGCCCATCACAGGCTGGCCAACATCCATGATGGGGTCAAATGGATGGTTGAAGAATGGGGTTCAACGGGCCGGTCCCAGACCCTTCCTGAAAAACTGGAGCTGTGAGACCCGGATTTGAACCCGGATCCTCCAGGGTGGAATGGGGTTCAACGGGCCGGTCCCGGACCCTTCCTGAAAAACTGGAGCTGTGAGACCCGGATTTGAACCCGGATCCTCCAGGGTGATAAGGCTCATGTCGTATTCTGAGACTTTAGCCAAAGCTTTTCCCCTGCTCCACCTACGAGGGTACTACAGGGTACTTATGTCTGCGAGAATAATCTCGGCTTAATCATAGCCTGCAACTAGGGGTGCGGACTCGCCTGACCACCTCTCTGATCCACAAGCGAACGAAATACGAATACGGCGGACTCGCTCAGGTTTGCCAGGCCTAGGGGTAAGAAGGCCGCATTCGTATCTCGTGCACTGTTCGAATATCGCTCGGATCAACTCCCCGAGGTTTTGTGATTCCCTAGGAAGCAAGCTTCCCCGGCCTCTGGTAGAACCCAATCAGCCCGAGCAAGGCCAACCCTCGGGTGGGCACCGTAACGGCTTCTATCCCTCCACCATTCATCCCGTCGGACCGGTACAACGCCTTGGGATTGGGACCCTTATAGAGGACTCGTACCTCACGCAGGGCATACGTCGGACCAATTCTTAATCCCGGATCCGCAGGGACTCGGACGGTCGAGTGGCGAACTACAGAGCATCCATCAGCGAGGGATGGGTGCAGCCATGCTCTACCGACCCTATAGGAATTTCTTCACTAGGGGCAAGAAACTGGGGGCCGGGGCGTGGGCCTTTCCCAGGCCGACCAGTTGAAGTGCTGCTGATCTCTCTATAGAAAGTCAACCGAGATCCGGGCGAATTATCCGGCTAGGACTTCCCACGGCTTGTCTACTGAGGTGAACCACTCCCTTTCGACTCTTCGAGGACACACCAACGTCTGCACACGCCCGTCGGAGGTGTGCAGACGTTGGTGCCCTCGAGAGGCACCAACGTCTTCGCCAGAGTTTCGCCTAACATTTGGCAACCTCTTTGTTTCTCCCTATTCACTATGGACGTATCGGCCCGGTTGAACAGATATGGGCATAGTGACAGCCGGTAAGCCCTCTCGCCACTGATCATACCAGATACAAGCATAGTGACAGCCGGTAAGCCCTCTCGCCACGTCAAGGCCCAGATACAGGCATAGTGACAGCCGGTAAGCCCTCTCACCCGTCAAGGTCGGTGCCCTCGAGAGGGCAGGGTGATAAGCCAAAACTTTACCACGCGGCCATCCGGTCGACCCATCATATTATGTATAATGCTGTTCCACTCTTCACGATATATAACTGTTACAAGCATTAAGTAAAAGTATCAAAGAAAAATTTATAAATAATATAACAACAAAAAAATTTTGCAAATTAAATTACTAATTACACATTTATCTTCTTTTTTACTGTCTTCACTACTTAACAATATCAGTTTAACAAGAAAAATCTAATTTGATATTATTTTACATTTCTGTTTTACCGCTTTAAACAATCACATACTTACATTATATTTTGGGGTCATGGGCTCAGTCCCTATTAGCCTTTATATAAATCCACCGGCTGGATTCTGCTTTCCACGGAATTGCCAAATGTGATACCATTCGATAGATCTCATCAAACTGGTCAGAAATTATAATAGAATCATGGACGAAAGCGGCACCGATTAGAAATTTCCAAAAATTTACCTCAGAATTGGTAAACGAACCATGTACCGCTGCCATACTGAACGAGAAGTAAAACGTCACCTGACCATCATCGTAATGATGAAAACCTGTTATGGTTTTACACTTTGTTTTGAAAGCCAAAAATACGCCGGGAATTGTTCTTACGATTATGTGGGTTATGATTTTATGCTGAAATCCATAAGTTACTTATGCAATTTATGGTTTTATACATTAATTTACAGTATAATATATATTTGCATTAAGATGTATAATTACATCATCATATTCTTGCCAAGGAGTTTGAATATAATTCTTGCGCGACACCTTCAAAATGTATTACAGTAAACACTCGTATAATGCGCTCTCCTATAACATGAATTCATAAAACGAAATATCTCTTCTCTAACACGAATTCGTGTAATTTTACATCTTGAAAGTGTCGCGCAAGACATTGTCCTTTCAAAATGGCGTCGCGCACAGTATCCGGTACTTTGTTGCGATAAGTACTTTTTCATATAACTACTTATCGGTTCCGTTTTCGCGATTTATACCGATTTTATGAAAAATCTTAGATTCCGTGAAAAGCAGAATCTTTCTAAAAAAGAGTTTATAAAAGAGAAGTGGAACATCTTTGAGCCAAAGAAGTGTAAATATAACCAGTAATATGACTAAAAATATTATGAAAAATCTTAGATTCCGTGAAAAGCAGAATCTTGCTAAAAAAGAGTTTATAAAAGAGAAGTGGAACATCTTTGAGCCAAAGAAGTGTAAATATAGAAGAAGCCTACTCGCTATCAATAGCATAGGAAACATTAATTAAGGCTACAAAGATGTCTATTTAATGTAGCATAGATATATAATTTCATTTGTGTATAATGAAAATATATAATCGTAGTTTATTCTAACAAATGAATTTTGTTTCTGATTTCAAACAGGTCAAAGCCGACATTGCTTATGTATAAGTCGGTGAAATATGGCAACATGTTCTTTTAAACGTTGTTTGAAAGAAATGTTGCCATATTTCTCCGATTTATAAATAAACAGTAGTCCTATTATAAAAATATATTCGACAATACAGAATCTAAGCAGTTCTGCTACTTACTAAATCAAAGGCGACTGTAAGCAAACACAAATATCATCTTGACTTTTAAGTTTGACCCCAACAAACATGTTGGTAAACACGAGCGAACCAAATGATAAAGAAGACAGTGTTCAAACAAGTGCGTGATGTTCCATTTTTTCATTTAGAATAATTATAGTATAACCAATTAAAATAATGTTCCTAATTAGACTGATTACAGTAAGCTTCGTTAGCGGTAGTATTACGTGACAGTTCGTCCATAGCGCGATCAAAGTTTTTGTAATTTATTACGACATAACATTCGAATTGCAAATGACAAATACACATAAAAATAGTTTAATTAACAATACAGGTAATTTTTATCCAGTTTTCTTCTAATGAAAATTTAAAAAGGAACAGAAATTGCAACAAGATTTCTATTTTTTAATGGAGATGATATTTATCCAATAAATCTGCGAGTAAAATATTATCAAAATTTATTTATTATTAATAATTTGGAATTAAATAAAATGCAGTTAAAAATATCTGTTGCCTGTTGACATTTGATATTTGATAATTAATGTTGTTTGGTACAAACTAATTACTATTCATTCAATAGAATATTGTGAATTGCTGCTATTAATTAATATTGCGGATGTATTCCATTTTGACTGTATAACTATTAATTGTCTATTACGTATATTCCGCCAGTAATTTCCTATATAAGGGTGCAATTTTAAACTCAACACACTACACCACTGATGCACATCTAAAATGACGTCATAACAACCTATAGGTGGATGCTAATGCCTGTTTTCTTTTTACATTCAACCCTTGCGCATCAAGATGGCTGACTTTTTGTGTGTTATTTTGTCTTCCGCTGCTAGTCATTTTTTAATACCGATGTGGGAAATAATATCCCATTATTTTTTGAAATGCAATAAGCAATCTCGCATTAACTATAGCAGTTAATGCGAGATTGCTTATTGCATTTCAAAAAATAACTATAGCAGTTAATGAAAATGAACGGAAGACTCAAATTAAAATCAATAATTATATGAGTATAATAAATTTATGTTTAGATATGGATTTTAAACTATATTTTAAATTAAATAGACCATCAGTCGAAGTAAGATTATTTTTTCTTTTGGCCTTTATAAGTAACTTATATGTTAGAGCAGTGCTTCTCAAAGTGTGGGGTCGCGTAACAAAATTTGGGGGTCGTAGAAATTTTAGCAAATGTCTTAATTCGTATTCCTAGTTTTTATACGCGATCCTGGTTTATATACCTAGGATCGCGAATATATTTTCTCGGGTAAAAGTGGCCGCCAAGTGGAAAAGTTTGAGAAGCGCTGTGTTAGAGTAAAATAATTGAATAATATGTTTTGTCATCTGTATTTTGAAAACAAATAATTTATATGAAAATATACATTTAGTAAGAAAAATAAAATAATCAAATATCATATATATCATATTGAGTTATAAATTGAGGTCTCTAAAATCGTGAGACGATTCTACTGTATATTCATACCCAGAAAGTTTCTGAAGGCACCATTTTGCAATCTTCTTTTCTAAATTAATTAAGGGAGATCTTGTTTTGTCTACAATAGGTCTACAAGATACAGGTGTTTTGTGCGTTTTAATATAGGCAAATAGCCTTGGACATGCCAGATTTTTTAACATGGCGGTTTTAAAACATTCTGGAAAATCTTTTATTTTTTTTTTTTAAGTAATCTCTTTACTTTATTAGCCAGCATACATGTGGGATCATTCTGAATTTCTACAGCTCCTGATTCTATTATATATTGTCTTAGCATGCCCTTATATTTCTCTTCTTCTAATAAAACAAGTTTTTTCGATTTATCATCCCTAGTAATCACCAGTTTGTTCACATTAAGCCACTCTAATGCCCTATTAACTAAGAGGTTCTCTTTTTTAGTTAAGATTTGATTAGTTTTTCTTTTTTCTCTTATATCTCTCTTCTATCACTCTCCACTTCATTCTCTCTTTATCTAGTCTACTTAATGGTTGTATTAAATCTTCTATGGTCGGAACATTCTTAAGAATATAAATATTGTCCATTAGGGCATACATTGGCCCTTTTAAAAACAAATCTCTAATATAATGTGGTATTTGTACTTTTTCTTAAAATAAATTAATTACTGCTTATGATGCTTGTGTATAAAGTTCTTAAAAAAACACATTATCTTGGTACAGAATGGTATGATAAGCTCTTTTACTATCAAAATCCTTTGATGATAAATAAATTTCATTGTCATTACTAAAAACACATTATCTTGGTACAGAATGCTATGATAAGCTCTTTTACTATCAAAATCCTTTGATGATAAATAAATTTCATTGTCATTACTCTTTGGTGGAATATCAAAAGACACAAGTAATGTATATTATTGATAGAAGTTCTATAAATTAAATTGTTTTATTATTTTTAATTTTTTTATTTGTTATAATAATTTAATTCTACCAACCAATTACGGGGTGCATTTATATAAGAAAGGCTGCATCACCAACCTATTACAGTTTGGAATGGTGGAGTTACAAAAATAATAATAAAATATTATGTAAGTACATAACAGATAAGGAAAGATGCCACACTGGAAATAATTATAACTAAATTAATAGTTATGTTTTATATATATCTATATATATTATATTAATTAATTATTATTGTTATATAACACGAAAAATCTTCTGAAAGCAATATATTATTAAAAAATAATAATTATAACAAACAACAAAAAATTTGATTTTAAATGTAACAAATATTAAAGATATGTTATTTTATTAGGTTTTATGCAAAAATTAAATACATTTATTATGCATACAAATAACAAAATGAAGATACTTTGCATTCTATGATTAAAACAGTTTTGTAATTTAAAATATAGAATTAGCATAAAAGTTTTTTCAAAATTAATGAGACATCTCAAATGTTTACATTTTTTTTCTGTATAAAGAATTGTTTTTATTCATTTTAGGTGCCATTTATTGTCTCGATCTATGTATGTTTTCAAAAAATTTTATAATCAGCAATGCAATGTTTATAAGTTCCATTAAAAGTAATAAAATTTTTCTATAAAGGAAAATCACTTTTTTTTCATTGTTATAGAAATATCACATAATAAAATTTTTTTTTCACTTGGAAAACTAGGAAACATTTTATATTTTGATAAATAGATAAAGTAACTACAGTGAAAGACAGTATATGAATAATATATAAATTTACAGCTACTTGTAGACTCTATATTGAATTTTGTCGTTTATAATACCTATATATATAGTATTAAGTCTTATGCCCTTTATAATTTTATTAAAACTTTCAAAAATATTGCAAAGAAAGATTTTTAAAATAATTACAAAAATAAATAATATATCATTGATTAAAGATGATTATAACAATTATTTATATTTGTATTGATAATTTCTACTTTTCAAAAATTTTTCTTATTAAAAAAAGTCACAAAGGAAATTTATTACTTTATTATAACTGCTTCTTAACAAGGTATTATAGATAATAGATATTTACATTTGAATAGTTACTAATGGAATTTAGTTTCTATTCTGTAAATCAATTATTGCTAATATACAGGGTGACCATAATTAAACTGACAGTAGCCCAATCGGCGGCATCTTTTTTTTTTTTCTTTTTGTGATATCTCACAATCCGTAAGTGGTATTAAAAACTTTCAAAACAAAAGTTGTTTGTTTTTTACAGTTCTATCCAATTATGCCAAAATTGGCATTGGTTTCCATTGGAGATTTCATAGTTGATTCCTTGTGCTCCTACTTCCGATGGGCCCACAAAATTTTTATCAGGCCCATTCGATTCTTCAGGTATACTTTGGTAATCGAAATTTTTTCTCCTACTTCCTATCTCATCGCGTTTCCGAGAAGAAAGAGTGGTACGGGGGCTAGAAAACACCCTGTATATACTTAAGTCTCAAAAATCAAAAAGAAAAATAAAGTATAAAGCCTATGTAACATTCATTTAATAACTATATCTTACCGCTGTCCAGTTAAAACGAGAATGGTTTTTCTTTTTAACTTCACTTTCTGAATTATTTTCTATATTTGAAATTTGTGTGTCTTTTACTCTCTTTACAAAATCTGTAATCTAATTAACCCTCTACAATCCGCTAGAAAACAATCGTTCCTTAACACATACCCAGAAAATTTATGAATAAAAAAAGTTGTTTTCTATTTCACATTCCTATATTGAAGAATAAAAACTTACTTTTTAACTAAGAATTGAACGTTTCGAACACAAAATATTCAATGGCCGACAATTAAGTTAATTTCAAATCGAAAATAGACTGCATATCGCCCCTCTCATAGCAAACTATACTTGACGACAGCATCGGTAGTCAGGATTGAGTCTAAAAGAGCGGCGTATTACCAACTTTTGTGATGGTATCAATACGCATGGAACAGTCGATTTCTATATAAAAGGTAACGCTGTCAGTAAGAACGTTGTTCATTTTTATGTAATCGTGCCTCTGGGTTTTCAGTTTCGAATAAACATTTCAATGAAACTTGTTTCGTTTGACCGCTAATCACGCAGCCTTTCGAGCACCACTTAAAATTACAACTCTCTGCCATTTTAATGCCTTAAAACATTAATCCACCATTACCATCTTCTAAATGTGCTGGCATTTATATTATCCCTATTTACAACAACGACTGTAATAGGCATGAAGTATACGTGGATAGTACAACTAGGTCTCTTGCCATTCACTTAAAAGAACATCAAAATGACATACAAAAAACTAACTTCTCTACTGTGCTTGTCAAACATTTTTATGAATATGATGTCAACATCGAATGGAGTCAAGCATATATAGTTAGACAATTTGATAAGGCTGAAGATATTAAGACCACTGAAGCCATTGTTAGTGAAACATAGAAAGAAAACCCACGTCATTAATGACAATCAACCTATCAACATACCACCACAATGGTTTTTGTAAATGCTACCAATCAGCCACTATTGTAATTTATCATTTTAATTAGTTTATTTTATTTAAATTTTCTTTTTGTTTATTATGTTGCACGTAATCATTTAAACGTTAAATATACACATGCTAAGAGTTATATTAATTGTTCTACTTTAACATATGTTCTAATTATCTACATTTTTTAAATTTAAATTTTTGAATTTATATAATGTTCTATAAAAAGTTTATGTTCCAGAAAATGTTCTATACTTAAATTTGTATGCTGAAGATGACTTGTTAAAGTCAAAAGCACTTCAATAAATTATTTAATTTTCCACTTTAAACTAAACTAGTGCTTGTTTTCAAATATAATTCTTATTTTCTAAGTGAAAGTTCCTACTTATTAGATTAAATATATTTGCACAAGGTTTAAATAAATTTGCAAAATTTCCTACTTATTAGATTAAATATATTTGCACAAGGTTTAAATAAATTTGCAAAAAGTTTAAACAAATTCGTGTACAGTTTAAATATATTTGCAAAAGGATTAAATCAGTTTGTAAAAGGTTGAAATAAATTTGTGAATGCTATATAAAAAACATTGTTATATTGAGTTCTTTTTTTTTAATATTCATATACATTATAAAATAATCTCTCTTCCTTAATGATGAATTAATTTTCATGTCCCAAACTTGAATAATCATAAAATCAAAAATAATTCAAACCAAGACAACAAAACTTATTTTAGTCCTTCACCATTGACAAGACTATTTGATAACTACTTGCTTCTCATTCGACTGAAAATGAAGGGAAAACTATATAGACAGACTATAATTTATTGAAATTAATGTTCATATTTTCAATACTTGATTCTCAAAAAATTTTAAATCCATGAATTCAAACTAAGAACACAAACCAAGAACTACCTGTAATCTTCTCACTTCATCCTCCATTATTTTCTAATAAAAAAGCAAAGAATTTAAACTAAATCACACACTATAATGTCACTTTTCAATTATTCACAAATTATTAAATAGCATTATATGCCATTTCAAGCTTTATAACTTGTGGAGATTAGTCTATAGAAGACAAAGGATTGATGAGCCAGGTTCAGATTCCTCTCAAATTTTCCACAGGATGAGATCCTAATCCAATTCTGGGCAGATCTAATTGGAAACCTGAAAATTTCCATCGAGTAAAATCTAGATGATTGTCTTATGTGCAATATTGTTTAAAATTCAATCATGATGATAAATTAAAAACAAGGATAAAGAATTTATAAAATTTGAAAAAAATTAAAATTATTCAAAATCTAAGTTCTTTCTTATGCATTTATAACAATTTGTATTACCCAAAAATCAGAGGGAAAAAAAAAACCTATAAAATAACTGAAGTCTATCAAACAGTACTTTTAGGTACATTTCGATACATAATACAAAGTACTAAAAATGTTTCTAAGTAATAAAATTGTTCTTTTGAATGTTTACTGCAGAAAGTGATATTTTATAGACTCCAATTATTTTATAATCAATGAATGCAATAGTTTAAATAGCTTTTAGTGAAAAACTATTATCTAAAATTCCAAATACAAACACTCCCACAAAAAATGATCATCATTTCTAAAAGTTAACTTTATAGTAAACACAGTTTACTATAAAGTTAACTTTTAGAAATGATGATAAACAGTTGCAGTTGTTCAGTTGCTAATTTGTTCTGCGAAACTGAAATAATTTCATAATAAAAACATTTGAAATTGTTTAACAAATAACTATGTAATCAAAAAATTATTAAAAAAAAGGTACAAATATTGAAAATACCTAAATTTTGTTTTATTTCTTGAACCTTTAGAGATTCTCTATAATATGAGGGGAAAAAATATGTCCATATACTGGTGTGTGAGAATTCTTTAATATGTAATACTGTACTTATAATTATGAAAAACAAATTTGATTTTACATAATCATTGAAATTTCCTTTATTTTTATCAACTTAATTTCTGCAATTATTTAAGTTCATTGTCATTTTGTAATGTTTTGATATTTCCTTATCTATTTTATAGAATAAGTTTTTGAGTATAGTATAGTACAGTATTAGAAAAAGATTGATGATTAAGCACAAGCTAAGAGAATGCTCCAATGATAATTTTGCATATTATTACATCATTGACTTTGAAGTATGCATTCTGTTTATGATATAGTATTTATTACTGTTGCTGGAATATATGGTAATTTAAAGAACACACAAGCAAGGAAAGATATTCAACAGAAATTTGAACATATTTTCAACAAATGAACTTATGGTAAAAGTCCAGAGTTCCTGCCTACGAGACGTAAATGTAATGGCTTGACCTACGATTGCCTAAATGATTATTATATTGGTAGGACATATTATTATTATTATTATTATTATTATTATTAATAATAATAATAATAA
>AYEL01072168.1:0-83129 GCA_000484575.1 Olivierus martensii
TCTTTAATTTTATTAAAATAGGCTTTATTAATCATTCACTTTTTTTTTATTTTTATTTTCACTGCTATTTAACAAAAAAAATAAAAAATACAAATGTATAGATATCTGATATTCAAATATTTGTATAAACTTTACACTGCCAAACTTTACAATTCAAATGAAAAACCTGCCTTTGAGCTGTTTTTCATTTGAATATCTGATATTTTAAATGGGCATGCATACTAGCTATAATCTTTTACAAATTGTTTCACAG
Source organism: Olivierus martensii (assembly GCA_000484575.1). Classification (NCBI taxonomy): domain Eukaryota; kingdom Metazoa; phylum Arthropoda; class Arachnida; order Scorpiones; family Buthidae; genus Olivierus; species Olivierus martensii. Next base: position 254 of record AYEL01072168.1, read on the forward strand.
GAAATTTTTCTGATCTACTTACTTCAAATGTGCCTTATATTGGTCAAATAATTACTAAGGAAAAGAAATAAAGACAGCACAGCTACAGTACATGATCTTATAATACAGTAGAGTGGAGTCTTTTTTAATTGAAGTTTGCATTAATGAGATGAATTAGTGTTCATTTCATATTGACTTATTTTTGTAATAAAGTTTGTAAATAAAAGTATATATTTTAAATTATATAATAAAACGCTTTAATTTTATTTACAACTGTTTTATTACAAAAATCAAAATAAGATGAATAACAATTCACTTTTAAATTATGCAATAAAAATCATTATATTCAATAAGTAGATCTAATCTGAAAATTGAGTATTTATCATTTTAATGTATTCAAATCCAGTTTATTTAATAATAATTTATGAAACCTTCCCTTTTTCTGTTTTTGATAATTTGAATTTGAATCTGAGTTTTTGATTCTTCCTGAGTCCACATTATCTTGGCTAAATAAAACTATAGTAGTTTTTGTATAAGAAGGTGATTTTTAACTCTATCAAGATTTTTAATATAAATTTCTAATCTTTTTTATTGAAGTATAAAAAAGTTGAAAACATCATATATTATAACTATCAGTTTTTTGCTTAGATTCACGAAATTTTGATAAATCTATAATACTTTTTTTAGTATTTATATGATGATGATTCACTTTTGAAAATTTGCATAATGCTTTGTTTTATAAAAATTGTAATTCTAAATATGATCTGAATTTCTTCGTTCATGGCTTATTTTATTCAATAGACATGGCTTTTTTAATCAGATATGAAACATTTGTTTAAAAAAGTTGGTAAGTAAAAATATTGTTTATTTTAACAAAATTAATCAAAATTTTTGTATTATTGGCAACATTTTTTCAGTTTTATGAATTTTACAGCTCGTCATACTAAAATTCCATGTTTTATTCAAAATTTCAAAAATTAATTTCTCTCACCCAAAAATCAAAATAAGATTACTAAAATAGAATATTAACCAGAATTGATAAAGTTTGGTGAAAAGTAATCCAAATTCAACTAATACAATCCATTCACATTTTCTATCTTTAAAATGGAATTTAAAAACAAATTTCAGCAATTGAAAAATTTAGGATCCATCATCGGCATGTATTTTCACCCAATAAATGCAAAATCTGCAATAGCTCTTCTGCATAACTCAGGATTGAATTTTTTATTATTATTTTGTTTTTTATTATTTTTTGTTCCACTTCCTTGATGTGTATACACATCAAATGCATCAAACAGGTTAAACTTTATTGCAATAGATCAGTCAGTCAGATTCACCACATGGAAATGCTTCAACACTTCAATCAGAAGACCTAGAATCAAATTCCATCTTGGAAAAATTATTTGAAGGTCCAAGCTCAGCTTGTTTATTCCCTTCCTCTGAAGTCTAGCTGACCTCAAAGAGTATAATCAATATATGATAGGAATGGCACTGTTGTTAGCAAATGATTGAGAACTGACATCAAGAAAAACTAATCATAGACATAGTATCTATGAATTCTAAGATATAACTACTATTTAACATTTTCCAATTGAAAGTTATATTTAAATCATGCTTTTCATTCATTTCATTCCATTATTGAACAATATTATAATGACTAGATATTGAAAATTACTAAATAATATCAATTCTACTACCAAAAAGAAGGCACTAGGAAAATGTAAACCTTGACTTATAACATTAAAACTACGAATTTTTAATTTCAGTTAATTTTGTTTCAATTAATGTCACGATTTTCAGAAAACTAACCCTGACATTAAACAAGGAAACTGTATTTTTCTTATATATAATGTGAAAATCAAATTAATGAAATAAATTTTGAAATAAAAAATATTTGCAGAATTTTAAATAAAATCAAACAATCAAATGGAATTATAACAAAAGCAATGAATTAAGAATGATTTTTCAAAAATTGTTATCAGTTGTATCTTGTATGCATAAAAATTATGATGTTACTTACCAATAATTTGCACATTAATTTAAAAATTTTGAAAAAAAAAATGATGAAAATTTACCTAATGATAGTAGTTGGTCTTATTAAACTACAATAAAAGTTTCAGGAGATATAAAATTATCCTTCCTGGGCAATTATAGATGAAGATAAACAGAGTATCAAATTACAGGCAAAATTTTGCATAGGTGTTGTTAGTGCTAATAATTACACAAAAATCAGGGGTCTATAAAGTGCCTTTTAAGAATAATGACACCAGCGAAAATGAAGTGTGTATTGGTGTAACCACAAGAAATCTAGAATGGAGATTATACGAACATAAGAAAGACATATACTATGGACGTACAACTACAGCTTTGGCAATGCGTGCATTTAAAATACGACATATGTGTAGATTGGGAAAAAGCGGAAGTCATAAGAACCTTGAAAAAAGATCGACATGCTGTCCTGGCGGAAGTGGTAGAAATGTTTGATAATGAAAGAAAAGAAATTTTAATAAACATTAATCAACCAGCAAAAGAGTTATCAGATGCCTGGAAATACCTCCTAACGAAAACGAATATTTGATAGAAAAAGTAGACCTTTTTCTAGATAAGAAAAATACAACCGACTAAAGTTGTGCGTATGTTATTAACGTGACTTAGACTAGTGTATCGAAAGTCGTATACATATGGAACAAACTTTTTATTTTTATTTTAAAATTATGTTATTTATTTATATTTTTTCTGTTTATTTAGATTTTGTATATAATTTATGTTACGTTATCTATTTTGTACTCCTTAACTTACGGAGTTGTTTATTGTTTGTTACCATAGTAACTTGCATAATTCTGAAAACGTATATTTTGTTTTGTTTGAATTTAAATTTGTTCAGTTCTATTCTGTTTGTGCCTGAAGAGGATGTAAAATTACATTGAAAACGTTAGCTTTTAGCAATAAAATTAGTTTTATGCACCTGCTGTGTAGTGCTTCTAATATTGATTAAGTCACAGTTTGATGTGTTCAGTTTGTTGGAGAGTGGATTTAGGGCGAGGTAGAACCAAAGTGGGCTGAGGGAATCGCCCTGGAAAATACCACATCTAATGTCTATGGGTTCTGTGGCTACGTGATTGTTATTTATGGTGACGTGCAGTGTTCTCCAGTGTTGCAGTATGTTTTGTAGGAATGTGACATATTTGGTATTGATTTTATAGAGTTGCAATGTCTGTATGAGCCATGAATGTGGTATGTTATCAAATGTTTTTTTGTAATCTATGTAAGCTGCGTGTAAGTGTCTGTGTACTTGTTTTAGTATTGTTGTGTCGATGATCAGCTGATCTTTGCACCCCATGTGGCTTCTACAGCAGCCTTTCTGTTGTTCTGTGAGAATGTTGTTTTCTTCGATGTGTGCGTATATTTTGTTGGTGATAGATGAGGTTAAAATATTGTATAGTGTTGGTAAACATGTGATTGTTCTGTGTTGTGATGGGTTTCTGGTGTTTGTGCTCTTGGGTTTCATGAAAGTGATGCCATATGTAAGAAAGGAAGGTGTGTCTTTTGGTTTGTGAATGAGATATGTGAGATGTTTGGCCAGTAAGTCATGAAGACAGGTAAAATGTTTGTACCAAAAATTCTGGATGCTATCTACACCAGGGGCTTTCCAGTTGTGAGTGTATCTAATTGTGTTTGTGAGTTCTTCAATAGTAATGGTGGTATAGGGCATTTCTGGTACATCTAATGTGCGTATCTCCTCTTCTGCGATCCAGCTGGCTCTCTGGTTGTGTGTGACTGGTACTGCTCACAGGGCAGACCAGAAGCTAGTGCGTGATTGCTGTGTTGGTATTTCTCTGTTTTGTGTTTGTTTAGACTCTCTAGTGTTTATGTTTCTGTAGAATGTCTTTTCATTTTTTGTGAATAGTGTGTTGTCTTGTTTACGTGCTAGGCTGGTTTTGTATTATTTCAGGTGTGTTGATTTTGCTGCAAGTTTCTGTTTTAGTGTGTCTATGTATTCTTTAATTGTGGAGTTGTGGTTTTCATGGCATGTGTGTGTTTTAAGTTTTCTGAAAATCTTTCTAATAGATTTCATGAGTTTTGCAGATGTATTGTTTTTTGTGTATTGGGTGAGTCTACCTAGTTCTGTTCTGATTTCATTTGTTTGTTTTTCGAGTCGTTTTTGCCAGGCAGGTTTTGAGTGGTGTTTTGTGTTTGTGCCCATCTTATTTGGAGGTGTTTTAAGACCTAAGTGTGTAGTGACAGTGACAGCAGCAGCATAAATAAGTGTGTGTATTTCTATAAGAGTTGTTTCTGAATTAATAAGTTTTGGTAGAATATGTGTGTTCATACAATGTAGTGTATTGTTCAACTGTTGTGAGTTGTGAAGTTCAGGGATGCATGGACGTTGCGTAGGATCAGTACCTGTGAATTTGGTTAATGTTTCCTGGAGTGTGTCAGTGAGTTTATTTATTAGGTCTGTGTCAGTGTTGTTGATGGGCTGCATGTTATCATCAGTGTATGCTATTTCTGGTGTCTGTTCCACTTCGTGTTCTATTTGTGTGTGTGAATCAATTTCAAGTTGTGATATTTGTTGTGCTACCTGAGTTTTAATGCTTTCTAATGTAATGTGTGGTATGAGGTTTCTGTGGATGATGGTTCTTTGATCAGCTATGCGTTGTTCTGTAACTGTGATGTTTGGGTATCTGCTTGTGAATTTGTCATACAGTTCCCTTCTGTATTCTGTAATGTTGATTTCTAATTTTGTAATTGTGTAATATGTACGCATGATGAATTCGTTAATGTCTGTTGTCCATTTCATGCGTTGGCGTGGTTTTCCAGCCTTGGTGGTCTCTGGTTGAGTTTCCAAGGAAACACTTTGGCTGGTTGGTCTCTGTTGTGGTGACCCATTTCCTACAGAAACACTGGCTGGTTGGGCTCTGATGTGGTGACCTGTTTCCTACTGTGGGTATGTATATTGCAGTAGCCAGGCTTGTGTTGGTGCTGCTTTCGCCACCAGTGACCAAGGGAGAATGTAGTAAACTTTCCGAATGTGAGCCTCTGCCTAACTCACAGACACGGACCCGGGCGATGTCCGAGCCAGTGTGCTTTCGTTTTCTGCTTTGTATCATTGCATACTAGAAAAACACCACCGAGGTGGGGACACCTGCTAGTATTTAGTTGAGCATAGTAGAATAGCCTTCTAGCCCAGGGTGACCATACAAGAAATGAAATTTCTGGCTTGCATCGCCTATTCCGCCCATGTACACCCCTCCGCCATTTTGAGGCAGCTTAGCAGGATTCAGGAGGGGTTATTATTATTATTATTACTGTTATTACAGTATATCTAATAAATGTTATATTTTATGTTTTAGAAAATAGTTTAGATGTCAATTGTTTTTGTACTTCTCTCTTCATTTTCTAAACTTTGACATACTGTTTACCCATGTTGCTTCTAGTTTTTTGGCCATCATCCTGACATGTGCTCATATAAATATTGTTCACCATGCTGAAACAATAAAGCCTAAATTGTCCTTAGTGTCAGATCTGATATTAAAATTTTTGACAGGTGTGCAGATTTTTCAACCTCATGAATCCCCCACATAATCTGATTAATCTTTTGCATGCCAGCAATTAATAAAATTAAGCCTAATTAATATGCAAAAATTAAAATTATCATATCTCATTTAATTTTTGTCAAAATTTTTACAATTTATTAAGTTTTTTATTCTCTTTCTGGAAATGTATTTTTTTGAGTTTTATTTTTTCAGAAATTTTTGTTTATATTGCTGAAAACATGATTTTTTTAGCATGAAGATTTAACCATCTTTGCTATCTTTGGATATAGCAATACAATTTTTGGACTTAGTAGTTGGTCCTCTGAATAAAGCAAGCCATGAATGAAGAAAATTGAATCATATTTTAAAAAAAAATTGATAAAAACTAATTAATATACAAATTTTGATTAATGAATATTAATTAAGATATTTGTATAATTAATTCAAAATTTACATAAATTTATTGAAATATTGTCACTATTATTATTACTTTATATTTATTGACATATTTTTGTTGATTTCAATAATTGTTAATTTTTCATAAATTTTCAAATTCATATAAAAAAACAAACATATACAGAAATCATCTCTTCTCATAGATAAACAGCTATATTATTCTTTACTTTGTTCTAATTGGATTCCCTGATGATGCACTCCCACATTATTTTCCAAACAACACTTCCCAGAATATAGTAGGCTTGGCAGGAAAAGTGTGGGTAAGGATGTATGGAGTTGCAGCAATAAAACAACAAAAGTGCCATGTCTCTTTTAATTGTGAATCTTTGTTTACATTAATATTTTTTCTCTTTTTTGACAAAAATACAGCAAAAATGAAGTAAAAAATTAATGATTAATAAAAATATGGTGTACTTTAATAGTTAATTCTATTAAAATCCACAATATTAATAGAATTAATTTTATTATTTTATAGTTCATAATAATAAAAAATTAATTTTTGCAAAAATTGTGGTAATTAACTTTATTTTATCGTATAATTGAAACAAAATAAACACAGTAATCTAGAATATTGAGAAAGAAAGTGAGAAAAAGTTAATTTTCCAAAAAATACTCTGTTAAATAAACTTTCGTCAAAAGTATTTAAAATAAGAAATCTCGATCAGAAAACATTTAGGAACTATCATCAGAAATTCATTATGCTCCTTTTTGAAAATCCTAAACACAACTGCAATATACCTATTAGGACTCATGAAATTGCAGTTTTAAAAAATTCTGTTGTTTGTCCCTGCCATTTGTGGCATATGCTTTCAATGGCACACAAGAGGTTAATAAATAATTTATTAAATTACAGTTTAATTCCAAATTAGCTCACTAGAGATATTTGGTTAGTATATTCACCTAGTAGGTTTTATTAAGATATTTTATACAGTGGTGCCTTGGTTAACGGTGGCCTTGGATAACGACGTACATGGTTAACGAAGAATGGCTATAAGAAAAAATGTCTTGATTAACAACTCCTGATTATGTGAACTTCTGATAAAATAGAGCTCTGTAAAACAGCTTGTCATTACATCACTTGATTCATTAGTTCAGTTGTTAATAGATAGATTTTTTTTTTTATTACAATCAATTCAAATCCAACAGTATCATTATTAAAATTAATAAAATTATAACCATATAAAAATATATTTAAGTAAATGATAATTAGCATATAATAATGAAAAGAAATTATTTAATTAATTAAAAATAGATGTACAACAATTCACTAGTTTTTAGTTTCTTAAAGATGATTTCTAGACAATTATCATTTTAAATTCTGTAAACAAAGTCTGATTCTATTGTTTGTTTGTGTTATATATTACTTGACACACTCAAGTGGTGTGACATCACAGTTTCGGATTCCATTAGAAGAAAAAAAAATAATACAAAATTTTTATAGAAAAAAATTTTATTATTTTTGTAAAAATTCTATAAAAATTTCATTTTTATAGAAAAAAAAATGCCTGTATGAGATCTTACAGTTCATATAAGCAATAAATCAGCGAGTGTGTGTCACTGTTCATTCGCCATTAAAAGACAAAATCAAATCTTATCTGTATAATAATCTTTGAATCTATAAGCTGCTAATCACTGTTTACAGATTCATTTGTCAAAAAACTCTGAATTGAGCCCAATTGTCCTTCTGGCAAAGATTAATAATTAAAAACTATTTTCATGAACAATTCATTTTATTAATATTAATTTTTTTCGTTAATGTAGCAAATATAATAAATAAATGATATTTTCCATATTTTTAGGACATTTAAATGAGTTTTATCTGCATTTTTAATATTTACTATGGTTGTGGGGAGAGGCAGAACAATTAATCAATTTTTAATTAAATCTTATGGGAAATCACGCCTTGGATAATTACGGTTTTGGTTAACAATGATAATCCTGAAATGGATTACCATCATTAACCAAGGTACCACTGTATTTTCTTCTTCAATGCTATTTTTATTTTTATTATATACTCATTATATGAATTTGTTTAAGTTACATATGTAGTTGTAAAATAATGAATGAATATGTAGGCTCAGGGCCAAACCAACCATGAAAAAATTGATGAGCAAGATCTGGAATCAAACCTGAATCAACAAATTGTAAACTAACACTTTATCATAGTCATCCAGTAGACAAATAGTGATAGTAGTTTTCTATGAATGTTTAAAAAATGGCATTTTCATTGAATTCAAATGCTTTTATGTTTTATTTGTTTAGTAGATGAAACATTCAATACCATATTTTATCCTAAGTTTTTGATTAATGTTTATACTGAATTATTATGATTAATGTTTTCTTGCAGAGGTTAGATATGATGCTGAAAGTTATTAAATAATAGTAGTATTGACTTTTAGAGACATTTTCTGTCTTCAATTTTATACTGCTTTTTAAATCAAAAATTAGTAAGCAATATTGTGATTATAGAAATCTCTCTGTGACATTATTATTCTTTTCAAATGGCAGTTACTAAATGGCAGAGCATTCCAATGCCTAGTGTGAAATGCTTATACACCTTTAGGTGTAGTCAAGAGGAAAATTGAAGGATGGAGTTCAGCAGACTGGGTCCAGGCCCCACCTGAATGGAGGTATGGGACTTGGAATTGAACCCAGATACTCCAAGTAATAAACAACAGTTTTACTATGCAATCTTTGTGAATGGAAGTTGTTATAATGCTTTGAATCTGGTTGTTGGTTTCTTCATTAGAGACTTTCTCTAAGAAAACTGTATTTATGCTGTTTTTTAAAAATCAACACTAATTATAGAAATTATTTTGTTGTTGTTTATGTAATTGGATAATATTTTGACATATTTCAATAAAAAGCAAATTACATTTTTTGATTCAAGAAATGCATTATAAATATTTTTTAATGGTAATTTAACCTCTATTTACAAGCATTTTTCAGAACACTTTCTCATAAACTAGGGTTAAAATATATTTAATTAGCATGAATGGAATTTTTGCAGTTGCGGGTTAAGTATATTTCTTAATTGATTTCTAAATAAATTGGAAGTTAATCTTTGATATCATAAAAGAGTTAATAATATTTAAATAAGTAATTTTAGTACAGATAATAAGGCTATATTAATGCAATAATATTAATAGAAACATGAACAAATAAATAAAGATAAAATTGAATATAAAATAGTAAATAAATAGAGCCTCAGAGAAATCATTATTTTTTTTAACTACTATAATATTCAAGATAAATAATTCTGAAATACTGATAGAAAAATTTTCTAGAGTTATTTTATCAAGACAATATATGCATCAAATATTGAAAAGCTTGTTCAATGTTACTCATAAGCTAATCTCTTACCTTCAGCACTTTTAGCAGTTGAGTTATCTTTCATTTGAAATGAAAGATAACTCAACTGCTAAAAGTGCTGAAGGTAAGAGATTAGTTTACGAGTAAAAAGCAGTAAAAATGGAAGATAATTAATAGTTACTCATAAGACTTTTCAGTTGAGTCAGTTAGCTTCAGATTTTCTTAAAAGCATTGCTTATGGACTGAAACTTGTTGAATCCATTTACATGCAGTCAACTAACAGAAATTGGCAACATATATAATAATAGTATCGTTAATAAAAATTTAATTATTAATATAAACAATGGGACCTTTTTGATGGAGCAGATAACTGATAGTTTATAGCTGACGGTTATCATTCTGTAGTTTTACTTTGTTTTATAAGAAATATTAACTTTACTTTTTAAAAATGTATTACATTTATATTGGATTCAACCATAAAATGGAATATAATATCAAAAAAAGATTTTGCAAACTTTTTTTTATAAAATTACAAAAAATGTTTTAAATCTTTAAAAAGAAATATTGTATGATTAATTTTTTCATTGTGTATCTGTTGTTGTATTCCAGAAATAATTATTAATAATAATAATAAAATTTTTTTTTGGACATTACACATGTTGAATTATATTAGCATTTGCTACATTGTCTATTTGTTTTTTAATAGAAGGAAATTACTTTATTTTGAATGTAAGTAGAATAAACAGTATTAAATGCATCAAGATTTACATAGACATTATCATTATATTTTTCTTGGCTCTCAGTATTAAACAGGAAAATACTGGAAAAACTGTCAACTTATATTTGAAAGAATGGTTAATGGATACAGAAAACATTTATGTATTTAATATTCAGAAATAAAGGATTATGGCTGCGTAAGTTTTTATGAATTTTCAATGTTTGTGCTTATCCATTAATAATCTGTGCAATAATTAATGCTCTCAAAATGAATTTGCTCTTGAAGTGCATATTTATGCTTGATATACAGTAAAATTCACTTATAGTGACATTATAGAGATTTGGATTATAATTATATTGGAATATTAATGAAGTATGAAAACTATCATTTGGTAAGAATGGGAACATTATATTATCAAATATGTTAATCAAAATCTAAAGTTGCTATAAATGATTCTACTGTAATTCTATAAAATTTTTATTTTATTTTGTGTATATTTATAAGCTTTTTGTGTTTTTTGTATTTTTGTTTTCATATTTTCAGTTTTTCCTGTTTTTCATATTTTTTTAGATAACAGTCAGTTCTCTGATTTATTTGTGAAATTTTTTAGTATTATTCTATCTAGAATAATACTGAAATTTTGAAATAAATCAATACAATGAAATAAATTAATACAATACAGTGGGACCTCATTTAATGCCAAAATTAGATTTTTGAAAATCAAGACTGACTGAAACAATGTTCACTGAAACCAGAAATCTCATAGTCTTATTGTATAAGCTGAGATATGCTTATAAAGTTCTTTCTGGTTGGTACTAAAAGGGATAATATTTTGTAATTTTTCTAATCTAACTAAACATTATTATTTAATAATGGAACGAAATGAAACAAAATTATGATTTTAATTATCATAAATGTTACATAGCAATTATAAATCATGCCTTAGAGATAAAGAAAATTATTTTCTAATAAAAGACAGCTAGAATTTTCAGGTCCTATAACCATGATTAATTTTTTAGTTAACAGTTATTCACTAATTAATAAGCAGCTGTGCCACTCTAGACCTTATCACAAGTTGCAAACACTTAAAAATCTTAATCAACCTAGTTCCGCTGCTTCTATTAACGTAGTAAATAACACCAAGCACTTGAAGCAGGACAAACACAAGTTTATTATTAGATACGGAAAGACTGCCCTATTATTAGTATATGTAGTTTATATATATCTAATAATAAACTTGTGTTTGTCCTGCTTCAAGTGCTTGGTGTTATTTACTACGTTAATAGAAGCAGCGGAACTAGGTTGATTAAGATTTTTAAGTGTTTGCAACTTGTGATAAGGTAAATCTGTTCGATTCTACAGAATGGGAATAAATGAACCTGAAATGGAGTGCTTATATAAATTTTCCAAGTGATGCATCCTAATTCAATCTTAGATACTCTGATTGGAAAGTCAAAGCCAGTCCAACTGAATGTTCTCTGTATATTTTAACTTCTGCTCTGGATCGCTTCCAGACTGACTGTTTTTCAAACATCTCTCAAAAATTAGTGACCAGATGGATTAATTTGAAATTTTTAGAGATAAAAGAAATTATCATTTCATAACTTTCTGAAAAAAATAAAATTTTTTGATTAAAAATTGATTTTTTTATGAATTATTGAAGTATTATACAGTGTTTTGTCTACTTAGGCAATTCTTTGAATTATAAATGTTTGATGATTATAAAATAAATAAATATTGTCTTTAACAAATATACAACTCAAATATGATTTAGAACACATCAACTTTAAAATATAAACTATTATAATAATATGACACTGGTGCTGGCTTCTTTGTCATAAAAAAAAATAAAGTGTCCAACTTTTGTTCCTAGATGGAACCACATGTATTGAATGTATAGGTAGCATTGACAGGGTATGTACAAAAGTGCTGAGCACATATTAGGAGTTGGAATAACTTTATATTGCTTTGAATTCCGATGCCCATGTCTAAAATGGGTGTGGTCTGCAATGTGTTTAACTAATATATTGTTCATAGAAAATATTGTATATTTGAGTTAATGCTCATAAAAAATACAGTTACCTTGTTTTCTTTAACTACTGTTAATTTCCATCTCATTTTCTCTCTATTATGAAATGTGAGAAAATAGAATATTATTCCATTCTGCTGCCTTAAAATCTTTAAGTTTTTAATTAATTTAGCTTTTGCTGGCAATATAATAGCTTGATGCTTAGTTAGATGGCATTAAATGAGAACCTACTGTAATTCTGAAATGTGTGTATGTATGTGTATACACACACACACACACACACACACACACACACACACACACACACACATACACACACACACACACACACACACACACACACACACACACACACACGCACACACACACACACACACACACACACACACACACACACACACACACCAGGCTCTTGTAAAAAACAATATACGTATTGTCTGTCCACGAAAGCCGCGCCTAGCTAAGGTGGATAATCTACATCAGTTCTTCATATACACCATTGTTTGTCTCCTAACTGTTAATATATATATCTCCAATTATAATTTATAATATACATTATAAAATTTAATTGGAGATTATGATTATAGTAGGTTATATTTACAATACAATTATTTATTAAAATAACTATTTCAATATTATTGAAATTTTGATGCTTTTAATGAAAAGAACTTTGAATGGTATCAAACATGAAAAATTTAATATACCGGCGGTAACTTAATAATAAAATCAGTATTTTAACTAATAAAATCTTTTTAGACAAAAATTTTAAGTGCTACATGGAATCAGCTCTCTATTTGTATCTTTTTTCAAAGTTGATTAATTATTAACAAAGAAATATTTCTAACTATTATTTAATGAAAAATCTACACTGAAAAATATTCAATTTAGTTCCTATATTATATATAATAATAGGATATTAGCCTGAAAATAAGGCAAACTTTTAAGCAAATCAACATTTTACTGTTGATTTACTTAAAAACTTGTAATTGTATCTTGTATTTGAGATCCTGAAATAAGTGTTAATTAAAAGATTAGATTTTTGGCATAAACTCTACCATTTTTACATTTAATGTGAAGTTGGCTTAAATAAACTTACAAAATATTTTTCTGTTGAACCATTGAGTTGCATTTTGCAATTTCAAAATATGTTTGATATAAATTTTTTGATTACTAATTTATTTTATTGAGATAATATATTAGACCAGAACAACAGATCATTTTTATTAACAACAGATAGGGATCAAGTTATGTGAGAAGATATAATATATGAAAAAATGAAAATTTTGCAGTTAGCAGAATACAATATTGATACAATATTTTATTTTTTATATGGGGAACCAGATTGTATTACCAACAATTGCATATTGAATAGATTCATTGCAAATGGTGGTAAAATTTCTATCTTTTTCACTATATATAAATAATGTTTCTATAAGGATTTACACAACTGAAAGATTTTTAGTTTCTTTAATATTTCTTTACAGGTTAATAGTTCTAAAAAAAAAAATGTAAAAATATTGTATAAAATTACATAATTCTTTAGATTTTATTTTATTTACTTTATTAGTTCAGATTTAATGAATTTGTTAAATTTTCTTTTAAAACCAAATTAAAAATGGGGTTACCCTAATTTAAAGTATCAGATGGGTTATATAAAATTAAAAAACAAAATGCAATATAAAAAAGAATCAGATTATTAATAATATATAAGTCACTAATTATTCAGTTATGATGATAATTAATTGAAATTATTTTAAAAATTGGTTTTTAAAAAGTCATGATTTGTATTAATTTCCAATTGTAAAAATTTTATCCTTTATCTGTCATTTTATATTTTAATAACATAAAAATTTATTCATTTCTTTTTTAAAAAATATTTTCTTTAAATAATGTTTTCATTTTTTTAAAATACTAATTTCCTTTTTCTTATCGGTTTTTTAATCATCCGAAAGTATTTCCTGTTCTTTAACACTTAAAGTAACAAACATATCGCTCATCATACAAAAATCTAAATCGCTCATGGAGGCTGCCATCTTTGCTAGCGAGGAAGCTGGCTTGAAAAAGCCTCAGCGTTGTAAGCTCGCTAGAAACGCTGCTCTGACGTCATCCAGGCGCTTAGAAAACGCCTAGCGACTCGCTTGGAAGTCTCTCGAAAACGACCCAAGCGCGCACTGCTTTCGCTTCCATCGTTTGCCGAACGCGCCCTATATTAGTTGCCAGTATGACTTCTAAATATATTTAAATAAAATAAAATACCAGTACCCAGATATAGTCCCATATCCCCAGCGTTTGTTTCCCATACTCCCGGTTAAGAAACCCTGGTTTATATGAAATTTTATAAACTAAATTCATATTTTTTATATGTTTGTATAACATTTTTAAATGTTATACAAATGAATTCAACAGTTCAGAATGAAACAGCCTGAATAATAATTATTTTTGCTATATTCAATAAAAATCTAAAAGTAGAACTAGAGATCACAATATCTAAAATTTTTCTAATAGTAATGATTAAAATGTGCCGGATTATGGAGTATAAAAATTTGCCGAATTACATGTATTATTTTTCAATTCGAAATTTTCGAGCCTAATCAAGTTTCGAACAGTTTTCACATCTGTAATCAAAATTTTTAATTTTTCGTTTAAGAAAATAAGAGCTAATTTCGTAATGTAACAACACGCATTGCTACAGAATATCCGTTCATAAAATTGTTTAATTGCTTTAAGTATCTCAACATAATTTCTTTTTATATTACCTTTGTTGCTATTTTTCAGAAATAAACCACAGAAATTTGTATAAGAATGTCATGCATTAAGTGAATTTCGTGGTTATCGATTGCAAATATAAACGAAATTAGAGAAAACAGAAGTAGAGTTCGGGTTCGAGTAAATAAAATTTGCTAAAATTTTTTTTTTAATTTTAAATGAATTAATTTTATACTAAAAATTTAGCTACTTTTCTCTCGAGAAAGTTTTCGTGAAATTCGTGAATTTGCAGAATGTTTGGACTGGAGTAAAGTAAAAAAGTGATATAGAGGACTTTGCTACAATATTCCCAAATTTAAGATTGGTTGTATTGAATAAGTATTTGTAAAATCCTTTAGCGTTATTTTTCATGTAATAATAATTTTTATTTTTTTCTTTTAATTTAGCCCTGTAGACTCTTCATAAGATATACTTTATTTTTAATTATAAAAAGCTCTATATCTTTTCACCGTTAATTTAATGTTTTATGGATCCTTACAAGTGCAGAATGGTTTCTTATCAAAGACTAACTGTAGAGATTAAAGATGGCGGAATGGATAGAGAAAAAAGATTTAGATGTGGATACGACAAGGATGATACTTCAAATCGAAGGTTTTTTAACTTTTTAGATATATATTGTGGATCCAGTTGTCAATTATCTTCGTCCAAAAATGTTAAGAATAGAAAGATTAATGGATAATTTTCGTAACGAATTGATTTACTACGCTCAGGACTATTACAAAGATAGTAACTGTGGTGAAACATCGTTTTGACATCTCTTATATGAAAATGCGGTACAATAATTTTTATATGAAAGATATGTGGATATACAGTATATTAAATATTTTGTCTATTTTCTAAAGAATTTACAATCGACGTTTTATGGATCTTATTATCAATATTTGTTTTTCAAATATTGAAATCAGATCTTCGAAAAAGCTATATATACTGATTTTAGATTGTACTATGGACGATTTTAAATTATTTGGATTATTTATTCTGAATGCTTACATAGTATATCACACTGAAGGACCCGGAATCAAATCCGGATCCCATACCTTCAATTTTTCAGGGGATCTGGTTCGGCCCCTGAATTGAAGTTAAAATCAATACTAAAATTTAAATATTCCAATTATTTGTCTTAAATATTATTTATAATTATATTCTTGAGTATTCAAGCATTCTCATTGATGGTGATATCTTAAATTTGATCTAGTATGATACTAGTTCAGTCTAAGTGAAAATCATTGATCAATGTGAAGAGATCTAATTAATCGTTGAAAAATTGCATCAAAATGTTAAATATAAATTTAACTTTAGCGATTAATATTCAATAATTTATTTACTGAAAAATTAACTTTAGATATATAATTTTTTTCTTTTTAACTAATCCATTATCAATTTTTGAATATTTTTATTTGTTGCTCTCTTTTTAAAGTTTTTTGAATAAAATAAAATAAACTTTTGGTAAAAATCGATTTATTTTGATTTAAAAACAAAATCACTGCAATGTTATGTCTACAATAACATATGGCACAAAATTCTGAATGCTTACATAGTATATCACACTGAAGGACCCGGAATCAAATCCGGATCCCATACCTTCAATTTTTCAGGGGATCTGGTCCGGCCCATTGAACCTCACATTCAATCTTCCGGTCGACCTCATCGTGAGGAGTATTGGCCAGCCTATGATGGACTCTACAAATTACCAGATAAATTATATCGTTTGTGCGATATGGCGGCTTAACTAAGCTAAGTTAACCTTACATCGTGGAGTTGTAAATTTACCGAGTGGCTCAAATTCATTTGAATATTGAAAAATAAAGTAAAAACACATATTTCAGTTTTAATTTATTTATATATATCAAAATAAGATCAATTGTCATGATTACATTTTGTATAATCCAGTATTATGAAGGTAGATACTGTCCATGATTTCGTGAAGTCATTTTGTTGGTTAACAAAACTAATACCATAATGCTGTTGTTTGTTCCAATAATAATTTTCGAATATTTTGTAAATTTTTATAAAATTTAGTAGAAAAAGTTTGTTACCTTCACACAGCAATTTTTAATCTTTAGATTTTATCATATAAAGAAAATTACAATTGTTTTAATTTATGAATCTCCTTAAATAACGTATGACCAGTTGGTAAACCAAATAAAATTTCAATATAAATTAAAAATAGTTCAATTAGACAAGAAATAAAATTTCAGTATAATTACCTATTTCTTAAAGTTAGTTTAATTAAGAAAGAAAAAGAAATATAGGAAAAGGATACGCTTTATCCGAGGATAATTGGGCCAAGAAAAGGCCCAATTATCAATTGAATCCACTTAAAATGAGGACCGGAATACTATAAACAATAATGAAAATAATTGGGATCTTAGCATTTAGTAAAATGTTTATAATCATTAATTTTCTTTTTTATAAGTTTGTTTATAATATATTGTGGGAATGTGTGATAGCGATTATTCTTTCGCCATTTTTTTTTTTTTTTCTTTATTCCTGTATTTATGATTTTACATCAAACTGAGAGCTTGCCTGAGAAATGGGTTACTGATAGCACTTCCTTTGAAGACTGCTAGCAAACAACACGATCCAACGAAACAAGAATCTATATTTAAACTTGGATTTTAATAGCAATAAAATATTTAATTAAAGCAAACTAATAGTGTCTGGTAAATACGTAAAATCAGATATTCAACAATTTAATTATAAATGTCTATAATTACATTTATAGCTTTTTATAATCCACGAATAAGATCCGCAATTTAAAACAAGAATTCAACGATATAGTTTTTTCCAGCATTGTAAAATTTACGATAGACTCTATAATTTAATATTGTTAATATTGTATCGAAAATGGAATTTTATAAATTGTTGTTGTTTTTATTACAAAAAAATATATATATAATTCATATGGTTAATGGATAAGTCGCCATATTTTACGAAGAATATAATGTATCTGACTGCAGCTACTTTGTTTTTTTTTTTTTTGCATATTTTACGCCCCTTTCCAATCAGAGAGATTACTAAGGGGGGTGCCAATTTCAACCACGGGCTGCACCCACACCCATGAAAGGGGGCCGGATGATGATGGACTGGGATCGATGGGTCGAGCCCAGTTCCCCGAAAAAAACTTTTCAGGAGATACGAGATCTGGGATGCGAACCCAGATCCTTCTGCGTGGCACGCTGACAGTAGGATTTGTCGGTTTTAAAAAACCGGATTCAAAAACCGGTTTTTTTTGGATAAATTTGTAAATTCGAAAACCGGTTTTAAATTTAAAATACCGGTTTTAGATACTAAAATTAATATGTAAAAATTAATTAATTATTTAATTAAAAACGTTAACATTTTGACTTGAAATTGCTTTAATAAATAACGTAGGCTGCCCTGAATGGAGATCACTTCATTGGGTGAGACATTTTGGAGAAGTAACGAAAATGCCTCATTTAAATCTTTCAGTCATGTTTAAATTCTGGTTTCAAATCACAGTCGCATAGTTGTGAAATACTCTAGTGAAATAAACGTCAAAATTAGACAAAAAAGGCTCCAAATTGGTTCCAAATGCTGTAATGAATGAATTATATGGTAGAATAGTACTTCTGGGTGGTTCGTTAATATATTATTCTCAATAAAGTCTATAAATTCACAGAATCGAGTCCCAATCTGGTATTGGCCAGCCTGTGGTGAACTCTACCATCGGAACCTAATTTTGCTTCGAGTCTTACCTCTATGTAGTCCAATTTAACGTAGGCTGCCCTGAATGGAGATCACTTCATTGGGTGAGACATTTTGGAGAAGTAACGAAAATGCCTCATTTAAATCTTTCAGTCATGTTTAAATTCTGGTTTCAAATCACAGTCGCATAGTTGTGAAATACTCTAGTGAAATAAACGTCAAAATTAGACAAAAAAGGCTCCAAATTGGTTCCAAATGCTGTAATGAATGAATTATATGGTAGAATAGTACTTCGTTAATATATTATTCTCAATAGTCTATAAATTCACAGAATCGAGTCCCAATCTGGTATTGGCCAGCCTGTGGTGAACTCTAAAATCAGCTGTCGTCACAAGTATCCTCTTTGTGATTCGGTGGATTAATTCAGATTAATCTAACCTTGAATTCACTTAAACTAACTTAAGATTTGTTAATACTAGCGAGGATGCTGAATCAAGAAGCATGGCATAAGAGTTCTTACTAGAATGACTCTTTATCATGTACTTGAAATTTCATAGCAACGCCGTGTACCTTTGCTATTATTAAATAGGCTAAATACTTTTATATTACTATAGATTTTAAGTGTGCATACGAAAAAATAATACGGTTTAAACTATTAATTGATATTTTTAGATGTACAAACTATTTAAAAATATTTTTAAAATTCAGCTAAGTTTATGATTAACCATTGTATTGATCACGGAAATTCGTGAAGAATTGATCATTGCTTAAAATATAACCTAAATATTAATCTTGATAGCTAATACGAATTTATAAAATTTGTTTAATATTATATATAGTACAATATTGTATTGAATTTGACTTAAATTCTTAGGAGAACAACTGAAAAATGTGTGCCAACGATTCGAAATTGCAAGAATTTCCCATGGATACACCGAATATGAACTCTAGTCTACTGGAAAATCTAATATTGAATGTGATCTTATCATAAATAAAATAAATCATCGATGGTATTCATATTTCGAAGCCCATGACCATGGAGAAATTTCAGAATCTTTAAAATTGAATTTATAAGTCTATCACTGTAAAAAATATACATTTAATAGGTTAAAATTGTCAATAATCTTATAGAAGAGTTCGTATTCTTATTAAAAAATTTATAAGTCTGTAAAAAATATACATTTAAAAAATATACATTTAATAAAAAAATACATTTAATAGGTTAAAATTGTCAATAATCTTATAGAAGAGTTCGTATTCTTATTAATTTTAGTATTATTTAAAAATTTTTATAATACTATAAAAAATATAGATGTGTTAAATATATAAAAGAATGGATTCCAATGCACATAATATAGTTAATGTATTAGCATCTGATGATATAATAGAACCACTCTGTGGGAAGAAAGTACTTAAATTGTTTATTTTCAATTAACTGAAATATTTTTTATATTCTCTAAACAATTTAAATAGATTTGAATCCATCATAAAGAATAATTGGTTTTGCGAAAGGATTCAATTGTTCCAGATTAATTTTAATGCAATTTATATCAATTAAGAATTGAAGTGATGATTAAAATGATAAAAAATTCAAGAATATATGTTAATCCATATATATAAAGTTTATATTATTTAAGAAATCATTTTGAAAATGTGCATTAATTAAGTTTTAATTCAGTATCATATAACAAATGAGAGATTTTTGGAAACTTACAATAAACAATTTTCGAAAGAACGAATCGCCTATTTTCCGAACGTATCCTTTATTTTGAAAAGATTAAAAGATAAGAAATTAAAATATAATCATCAAAATCATCATAACCTATAAAATATATTTTGTAAAAATGTATTCAATAGTTTCATATTTATTATATGGAAATCTCAGAAGATTGATCGTCCGCCAGTTTTAAACGAATGAACTTGCAGAGTTAATTAATCCTACTTCTTAAAGTTGTCTTTAATAGCTTGACCACCCTGATAAGTTTTATAAATGTCAATTAATTAGTTAAAAAATTATTAGGAAGAAAATTTTTAAATTTGAATATCAGCTATTTTTAAATGGTTTAAGATAAAGGATTAATGGCAATGTCGTTGAGATCATCTACAACGTCTTAACAATCCTGATAAATTTTATCAAAATTCAATAAATGGTTTTTAAGATTAAAAAATAAAAAATCTCAAAAGTTTGAACATCAGCCATTTTTAATGATTGAAGGCAGAAAGTAAATGCTATGGCTTCTAAGCTATTTTTGATTGTAGTTCATCACTTCTGGATTTTATAAAAATATTCTAATTAGTACCAAGTTACTAGTGAGGATATATACAGACATAATGATGATCTCATAAGCTTCATATTCTTTCGAAAAATAAGATTTAATGTTGTCCAGATACGACAATGATAATTTGTTATTGCTTTCTGTACAAATCTTTGAAAATGCTATTAATTTAAAAAAAAAAAAAAAATTCATTTCGATATTGATATTGATTTTTAAAACAATTCCTGTTTCAAAAATGAAGTGACAAAACAAAATAAATCAATTTTTTAATTTATTACTTCAAATCATTTTTAATACAAATTTTCGATAATATTTTTTTAATTTAAATATTCCTTTTCTTTCTTGAAAATTTTTATAATATTTTACATTTCTATCGTATTTTTAGTTCTACTTAAAATGATTATTCCTTATTATTTACCTTTCTTGTGTGATATATTTCTAAACTGTCCAAAATTTAAAAAATAAGCATAATAATTTATTTTAACTGTCAACAAAAGATTTAATTTTTAATTTTGAAAAATGGTATTTTTTATCACATATATATATATTTAAATATACAAATAAAAATTTTAAATACAGTGGGTGATCGTTAATGAACAAATCAGATAATGAACACTTTCGCGAAAGTTTTTTATGATTAGATAATGAACACTTCACAGAACAAATTGTGAGACCTGTGAATTGACAGAATGACAGGTCGGCCGGATGGCCATGTGGTAAATCTGTGGCTGGAGGATCCAGGTCTCACTCGACCAATTTTTCAAGGGGATCTGGGCTCGGTCCATTGAACCTCATCCTTCAATCATCCAGTTGACCCCATCATGGGTACTGACCAGCCTGAAATTAGCTCTATAAGTGGTCTCTGCCAGATAAAAATATCTCACAAGGATATGACGGCTTAACGGAATGACAGGCTTAGATCTTGCATCTTCATGGATTTATGAATAAGGATGGGAGAACAGTAGTTTTTCCCAATTAAAATGAACTCGAAGACAACTTAAAACAAATTAAAGATTTATTGAAGAAGGAAAGAGAGAGTTTACAATATTTTGGTGTTAGAATGGCACCCATACTAGGTTGAGGCCAATAGGCATGGGGATATCTACAACAACAATGCTATTAATCACTTTTGAAAAATCCCAAAGAAGAGAAAAAGCAATCAACATTGGACAGATGCTTTAATGGAAAATAAACATAATAGATGAAAATGCAAGACTATGTATGTATACATTATAGTTATTACATATAAATAAATGTAGTAAGAAATTATATAATTTTTTATTAATTTTTTTGGGAGTCTCCAGAACAAATTAATCAAATTCACATAAAAACCTATGATAAATAATGATCGGTTAATGAATAATTCGGATAACGAACATTGTCTTGGAATGGATTATGTTTGTTAACCGATCATCCACTGTACATGAATTTATTTAAATGTCGATATTGTAAAACAACTTCATATACAATGAATGTTTGAATTTATAAAAATGTTTAAATATAAAATATAATGAAAGATGAGATTAAAAAAAATTTCTTTAAATATTGTAATAAATTATAAAGATTTTACTTAAAAATTATCATCATAAAATTTTACAATACTTAAAATATTATTTGTATATACAAATTTAATATATATATATACATGTATATAATAACAAAAAAATAATAATAATAATTTTTCTTTTATAGTTTTGCTGAAGAATTGATGAAAGACCAAGCATTTTAATCATTTTGTTTATTTTTCACAATCATCACATTATCAGCTCCTTAAGTTTAGGGGCTTTGATGAAATGGAAACTTTCACTTTTTCATTTACTAAAGTTTGCTTGAAATATATGAAGAGAATTTCAAGCCTAACCTTAGTGATTTTTGCAAAAGTATCACTACTCCATTTCAAAAATATGAACTCTTGCTATTAAAATTTCTGATTTTTGAAATCAGCCTTTACAGCCAGTCAAATTTTCATTTGGGTTTTTATTGCAAGGAATTTTAGATTTCATTGTAAATAAAATATTATAATGCAGTTAAAATGTATTCATTCAGATTTCTGTGTGATATATATATAAATATATATATATGATATAAATGTCAAAATTTTACAGTTACAATAGAAATTTGAAAATATTGTAGAATTATAATATTGTTTGTTGCTTACATAAATATATTACAAAATAAAATGAAAATCTATTTTACTTTAAATACACTATTTAATATACAAATCTGAAATAAAAGAGAATATATAATTTCATTTACTTTAATAAATAATTTGTCAATATAAATTTCTTTAATAGGAAGTCATATATTCTGAATTAAAAACAAATTATTGGCAAATATTTGTTTTACCTATTACTATAGATTAGCAGTACTCATTACATAATTATTTTAGTTCTACAGTCCAAACAATATCAAAATAGCTATAATTTATATTTATTGTTTTGGGATTAAAAATCATATACATTATACAGAAATAGATTTGAATATCAAACTAGGTAAAGGCTAACACTTGTCAGTTTTGATTGCAATTAGAAAAAAAATGTTTGAATTTATGGCTTTATCCAATGTTTTAATTGGATATCTGAAACTTTTTACTGAGTACTGCTATTTCAACATATAGTTTATGAAATTGTATAATTTATTAAAAATTTAATTGTTTGTGATGTAATTATCAATAGGTTCATGCTTCCATAATGAATTTGATTTTTGTGTTGTTTACATTTTTACAAAATTTAATAATTACAATAATCATTTGCAATAATAATCTGAATTACATTTTAATTTTCAATTTAGATTTTGTAAAAGATTAAATGATTTGTAAGCGATAACTGTTTGTATTGGTTTGTAATATAATAAAATATTGTATGGAATTGAATGTGTAATACATGGAATAAATGCATCTTAAATTATTCTTTAAATACTTTAGAACTATGCATTCCCACGCACAATTTTTTAACTTAAGAAGTTAAATACAGATTTCTAAATTATAAATGCACAAATACAATTTAAGATGTCAAAACATGTATTTCACATTGAATATCTGAATGATTGAATTGATATGGAAAAAGGAGCAAAAATAACTTAATATAAATCAAAAACATGATTTTAAGTTTATAATTTTTTTGGTAAATTTTTATTTCTGAAATAATGATTGATGAAATAATTTCAAATTTTATAAAGTGAGAAATTTTCATTAAAATTTAAATATTATATATTTTATATTAGTGAAATGAAACATTTTAGCATTTAACATAATTATTTAAAAAATTACATATATTAGAAAATTAGACTGGATTAAATTAATTTGAAAAATAATATTTTTGAAAATTATTGCTGGATCTTCATTTTATTTTTATCCAATTTTAAACTTTAACAAGTTTCATTAATTTTTTTTTTCTAATTTATAATACTTATGATTTTGTAAATTGAAAATATAATAATTTGCTTTTGCACTAATGTATAATATACAACATTTGATTTACAGTATTTTAATATAATTCTAAGACTTTAAAATGTTTAATATTGAACAGTGATTGATTTTAAATGTGTTATTTTTGTTTGATGATTTCAATTTTCTGTATTTTGTGGTTATTGTTTAATACAATGGCAGTTTTATGAAACCAAACATTTTTTTTATTTGAAATTACTTTATACAATACAACTGTACAAATATCAATAATACTGTAGATAAATTTTTAAACACTGAATCAGCAATATTGATGAGAAACTTGTTTGCTATCACAGATAGATTAGGTAATAATAAAAATATTTATAATAATACAATACCATATACATTTAGAGATGATTATACAATGAATTTAAAATAGATTAAAAAATGATTAAAGGATTGTTCAATAAATCGATTTTACAAGTCATGTACCATTTCTTATAATATGGTAATTGGTTCCACTAAATCGGCCACTGAGTGAATTTAGGAAATATATGTTAAAAGTTTTAATTCGTTCTGAAAACATCGAAATTTCCCAAAAAATCTTTACGCATTTAAACAATAGATATCAAAGTACATAAAGTTACTACAATATATTGTAACATACGACAATAAAAGAAACATAGTTAAGCAATGCATTACAGTTTTAAGTTAACATACATCAAGAATTTGAATTTGCTTCTATATCAGTGTATCAGACAATCAACGAAACAGTACGCCGATGAATGGACATTCCAATTGGCCAAGATATAGTCATAACACGAATTCGCCAATTGGTCAAAATTAGAGTTCAAGTGCTCATCGTTTAACGAGAAGGAAACACTTCGGGTTTTATGGAGAACTGAAGTGAAGCGATTTAACATTAAATATCAATAGAATGATCGTCAAGAGGAGATTTAGTATACATATTCAATCTAGTTATTCAAGAATGAATTTAAACTTTTGCATATAATTGGCATGTGTGTTGAAACATTCTTACCTTATCACCATTTTTCAAATAATTCAGACTTGTAACCATGTTTATTGAACAATACTATTACAATACTTTCTGCTAAAATATCATTTCCAGCATTGATCTGATTCAGTATACGTATACTGTACTATATATAAATATAAAAATATAGATTGTTTAAGGAGAAAAGTTCTTGATTTATACTATCATCGTTGCAGACAGTATTGATGATCATTAAATTATTAAAATTTACCCGTTTATTCATTAATGCAAATTGAGTGATAGTTTATATGGTATAATAATTTTATATTACTGTTGATTTGTCATATTTTTGTCAGTTATCAAATACCAGCTTATAAATTAGCGATAGAACGAAATAAGTGATTCAGTCTAGCTATTTGTCATAAATAATCGACTGAAAAATGCGTCATCGAAAAAAATTCTAATACTGTGATGCAACATTTACTCAGTTTTAATACATCCAGTATTTCTATACGAATTTTTTAAATGCATCTGTTTGACTTTCATTCCAGCATTATGGACTCTCAATTATACAAAGTTGTACACAATACTAACAAATTGTAATTTTTATAGGCAACACACGTTCATTCGTGTTTCTGCTTTGAATGGAATCAAAACAGCACATAGAATTTCATTTATTTGCTTGTTGGTTGGCTAACTCTTGCCATTTTTGAAGGTTTTTTCTGAAAAGGGAAAAAATTAAATTTTTTAACAACAGTATTTTAATAATAATAATAAAGATAATTGTTAATTCTACTCACAGGCATCCATCCATCATTGATTTTGTTTCTGGAACCAATTTCTGTAGTAAATCATAACAAGGAATGCAAATACCTTGCAAAAATCCTACCTGTTAAAAATACAAATGCTCGTTAAAATTTTATTTTGCAATAACTGTGAAATCATAGAACAGTAGAATCTTAAATCCAGCATTTGTCACGAACTGGAAAATTTTGGAATTCGTGTATTCGAAGCTTGTCGTTGCACACAAGCTTAAATATTGAAGGAAAAAAATTAATCTATTGCAGGATAAAATAAGAATATGTATAATTATTAATTGTAATATAATTAAAAATTAATACAGATGTATATTAATAATTTGACGCAATGAATAATTTTGAGTATTGTATAAATCTCTCTTGATTATATAACTATATTGAGTTGCCAAAAAACATAGAAAGAGATTACGACGATGCATTCTATGAATCCTGATATTTAAAGACAAAACTGCATTTTTATCATAGAGGAATTTATCTGGTTATAAGTAAGGATAGACATTATGTATACAGTATTACATTTAAATGGCAGAATGATGAGATTCTGTGGTGTTAAAATTTAATTATTTGCTATAACCCGGAAATTTTAAGGCATTCTGATATACCGGTTAGTATCTTAATCAAATCAAACTTAGTATAGCAGCCCTTCCCTTATTATTATTAAAAAATTTATCCCGCTTCTTCTCCATATAGATATATATATACGAAAATATTTACTGATGATTTATATTAAAAATAATATATAGTGTTTATATTCAAGCAGTGATAAAAAGTTCGTATAATAACAAGATATCTTTATTTTACACATTTTCACACAAATAGTTCCAATCATGTTCAAAGTACTGCCCTGGGGCGCGCGTGCTTCAGCGAGCCTGACATTGTTCGAAACATCGAAGAATTCAGTTTTCGATATACTGTAGTCTGTAATCTGGTTATCACTTTGGTTTTGATATCGTCCAAGCTGTCGAGTATTTTCCATTTCATATCTATTTTTACTTTTGGGAAGTGCCAAAAGTTGGTAGGGCCAAATGGGGAATATGAGAGTTGCAGTACCAAAAGAATAATTTTTGCCAAATATACTCTGATTCGCTGAGCAATATGGCAGGACGCGTTGTCATCATGGAGAAGCCATCCTTTTCCCACATGTTTAATCCTTAACGGTGCCCTGCAAAAAATGAAAACATGTAAACTTTGTAAATACTGTCCAAGATCAAAGGCGGCCCGCCTTTGATCTTGGACAGTAGTCTCAAACTACATGCTGGCCGAATATTTTTAAACAAAATTACGGTGAAAGGAAAATATTTATTTGTTATTACTTTCATTTTTTCTTACAAAGATATCGAAATAGCATTATATAATTATGAGATTATAAAACAGTTTTTTTTTTATTTTCGACTATTACTAGACACATGATGATGTGAAGCTGCTAAAATTTGCAGCCTTGGAGACAAATTATTGAAAACTATCTTCATTAAAGATCGTAGATATTCAGTCAATCGATTTGTTTTGTTAGATTTATTAATTTTCATTTGCGAAAAGAACTGTTCGTATATGTACGTACTCCCAAACACTGCAATTACTTTCATGGCAAAATTTCATGAGGGATGATTTATTTTCGTGCAGTAACAATAGCGAAGGTGGGAATAGTTACTGATAGCACACCACAAATTGAGTACAGTACGCTTTAAAACTTTATTTTATTAACGTTAAGTTGTAATAATTATCCGACTGTAACATGTATTTAAACAAATAGCTAAAACATGTTCGCGGGCTGTACAAATTTGCTTTGGGGCCACCAGTTTCAGATTACTGGTCTTGGAGAGACTTTTGTGTGCCGTGAAGATGATTGCATTTTAGTCTCAAGATAGTTTCAGATGCACTTTTGCCAAGTTTAAAACAAAATTTCATGTTCGCTCTTTGGTCGAAAAACATATTTTTACAAATAAATAATGATTTTATTAAAACTATTATAAAACAATTCAATGACACACATTTATGATAATACGCTTGAATGGATATTCAATAATCAAGTTACTACATGACAAGACAACCCTCATGCTAGGCGTCACCGTTTGTTGACAAGGTTATAGTGGATGATCGGTTAACGAACAGTTCGGATATCGAATACTTTTTCGAAAGATTTTTATGTTCGGATAACGAACACCTCACAGAACCGGGACCCGCGGACTGACGGAATGACAGGTCAGCCCGATGGCTACGTGGTAAAGCTGTGGCTCAACATTCTGGAGTATCCGGGGTTCCCACTCCTCCAATTTTTCAGGAGGGATCTGGGCCCTGCTCGTTGAAACCCATCCTTCAATCTTCCGGTTGACTCTATCTTGGATGTTGGTCAGCCAGTGATGATGGCCAGGGTTGCAGAGTCGGACAACAAATGATCCGACTCCTACTCCCTAAAAAATTTAAGGACCGACTCCGACTCCATCTTTTAAAAAATCCGACTCCCTAAAATTTGTAAGGTCCGACTCAGACTCCTGTATAGTTAAAGTTAATATTGTAAATGTATTTTATTATTGCAAGTGATTCTTCTGGCTACTTTACATTAATTTTATAGCACTTTGGCTGTAGATACTAGGTAGGCCCATACTTACAATTTTTAAGAGAGATTATTCAAAATTTGGGCTGTGTATAGATTGTTACAATTTACAAAATCAATAACTGAGATAACAATTAGCAACTTTAATACACTGAAAAGAGAAATAGATGTCCTAAAATTTTACATGATTTGTTTTATTGCTGTTGAAATTTAAATAATATCAATAAAAAAGATCTTTCTCCTTGGAAGCATTTATTCATGCCAAAATTACTTTAAATATATCTTCAAAGACTAGTATTCCAAGTTTTAACTAGTAGAAATTCCTATTAAAATATATTAACACTGGATTAAAAAGTAAAAGCTTCCTTTTAGAGTTTTAAATTTTAATTACATACCAAATAGGCAAATTCCAAAATTAAATTTAAGCATTGATTCTAATAAACAAAATAGCCTCATCTGTCATTGCAGTTCTCTGATCAGCTCTGATTAAACGGAGTGAAGAAAATAGTCTCTCTACGTTGATCTGTGTTGGAGGCAGAGCTGTAACAGGAAGTGCAGCATCTTTTACAATTTCAGGATATTTAGAGATGGCCTCTCTAGCATTTAATTTAGATGTTCTGTCAAATCGTTCAACTTCTATTAGAGCTTTGTTAAATTCCACCTTGAAATTTGCTATTTGAGATATATTTCGTAGGTTTATTTTTTCAGTATCAGACTCGAGTTTTATTCTTTTTTGGCGCTGGAGATGGTCTGCTTGATCCAGTAATTTTTCAAAATCAGTTTCATCATCAGTATTTGCATTGGACATTAGATTTTTATCGAATTTTAAGCGGTAAAGTCTAGGTAGACTTATACTTGGCTTTGTATTTTTACCAATTTTCAAACTCTGAACTCGGGAAGTATATAAGCTTATATTCAAGTATATACGGTAATTTAGTAAATTTAAATTTAATTCTAATTTTTATTTTATATGTATATATTTCCCCTCCGGCAGAGTGAGCGGAGCACTTGTTTGGTCCACTGGAGTTAAGTATCAAACGGAAAATCCACATCATTGGCTGAAATGAGTGGACACACTGCACTTAAAAAATTAAAATGACCTTTTATCAAACTAAATTAATATGTTACATTGGTATTAGAGCAGATACCTTAGGTTACCTTCAATAACCCTCTTGCATTGTCTGTTTTTTCTTATAACTTGATATGTAAGAATGCTAGCCGCTAGGCCTATGAATTAGGCTATAGGACTATATTTTAGTCATTAATCAGAATCCTAAGTTTCAGTTTGGCTTAGACCAAAACACTTTCCATAAAATAGTCTAAATAGGGTCCAAAAGGCAAAAATTTATCACTTAAGAGTTCAGATTCATAAATTAACTAAAAACACTATAAGAGCCTTTTCATAAATTTAGATAATTGATATTATTCATAACTTACCATCATTAGCCTTAAATAGTTAGAAATGATTTATATAGCTTTAGCCGTAGGTAAGTAGGGATTCAAGGAGTCGGGAGTCGTTTTTTTTCCGACTCCGGGCAGTTTAAAAATCCGACTTCCGACTCCGTTGCAATTAAAAACTCCGACTCCACCCAAAAACCTCCGATTCCCGACTCCGACTCTGCATCCCTGATGATGGCGACTCTATAAGTGGCCGCCGCCAGATAAAAATATTCAATGATGATATTTCGGCTTAACTAACCTAACGGAATGGTCGGCCGGATTGGCCGCGTGGAAACGCTTCGGCTTTCCACTCTGGAGGACCCGGGTTCGAGTCTCGGGTCCCACCCCTTGAAAATATTTATCATGGGGTCCGGGCCCGGCCCGTCGATCCCTCGCCTCCACAATCCAGCTGACCCCTCCGCAGAGGTGGGCAGTCTGTGGAAGGGCTTGTTTCGCCCCGCCACTTAGTACTCTTTACTGAGTGGAAAGTGGCGTCATCTGTTGACAAAAAAAACCTAACGGAATGACAGGCTTAGGCCTTGCGCGGACTTATGAGTAAGGATGGAAGAACAGTAGTTTTTCCCGATTAAAATGAACTCGGAGACAACTTAAAACAAGTCAAAGATTTTTTTTTGTTAACAGATGACGCCACTTTCCACTCAGTAAGAGTACTAAGTGGCGGGGCGAAACAAGTCTTTCCACAGGCTTGTCAAAGATTTATTATAGAATGTAAGAGATTTTACAATTTTTTGATCTTAGAATAGCACCCATACCAGGTTGAGGTCAATAGGCTTGGAGTGATCTACCCAGTGCCGGATCTGGTTAGTGCGGGGCCCGATTGGAATATTTTTCGCGTATAAATAAAATAAGTAACATTTATAATAAAGACCCATTTTTGACGGCTGGATTGGCTACGTGGAAACCCTTCGGCTTGCCATTCTGGAGGACCCGGGTTCAAATCTCGCGTCCCATCCCTTGAAAATATTTATCATGATCATGAAGTCGGGCCCTCCCGTAGATCCCCGTTGTCCAGAATCCAGCTGATCCCTTCGCAGGGATGGACAGCATGTGGAAGGACTTTCGCCCCGTCAATTATTATTATTATAGAAAGAAAACTGGCGTCATCACAAACGAAGGATTAATTATTTAGATAAATTTCACCTTGATGTGAAAATTTGAACAATTTTATTTTTCATCAATAAATTTCACCTTGATGTGAAAATTTCAACAATTTTATTTTTCATCGAGAAATAGCAACGCGTGGGTTAATTAGCATATATAGGTTTCAATATGCATATTGATTATTAATTATTTTGATAAATTTCACCTTGATGTGAAAATTTGAACAATTTTATTTTTCATCAATAAATTTCACCTTGATGTGAAAATTTCAACAATTTTATTTTTCATCGAGAAATAGCAACGCGTGGGTTAATTAGCATATATATTGTTTCAACATAACATATTGTTTAGAATCCACTCCAGAGAGATGTGATTAGGATTAATTAATTTATAACTATCCTGTACAAACCTGTACTGAAATTATTGAGATAGGGCTCAATGTAAAAAAGTTATTGTGTGTGTGGACGTTTTTCGGTAATTGTAATCTTCCGTAACTTCCGTTATTGATATCGTACCATTTATACGTTCCGCGAATATTGAAAAACGATACATATATTTAAAAATTTTTTCTTAATACATTATTTAATTACATAAACTTTGACAAACACGGGACTTCCTCAAGCGCGGGGCCCGATTGGATGCAATCGGTGCAATCGGCTTAAATCTGTCACTGGATCTACCACGACAATGCTATTTATCACTTGCGAAAAATCCTGAAGGAGAGGGAAAAGCAATCGATATTGGACAGATTATCGGAAAATAAACATATAAATGAAAATACAAATCTATCTACTGTATGCACATGTTATTGTTATTACATATAAATAAACGTAGTAAGAAATTATATAATTTTTTATTTATATTTTTTGGATCTCCGGAACGAATTAATCAAATTCCCATAAAAACCTATGGTAAATCGATGATCGGTTAACGAACAATTCGGCTAACGAACATTGTCTTGAAATTTCGTTAACCGATCATCCACTGTAAAACTGTTTGATTACTCCTTATATAATGTATATTTCAAAAACTAAAGACAACATTTTAAAGTAGTTAAAAATAAATTCGATTTGTTTTTAGTTTGTTAGATAAATTTTATTTTGTCATAAATTATAGGTGATATATAATTACATAAATATTTGAAAAAGTTACATAAATGTTCCTGCATGTATAATATTTTTATTTTACGAGGAGGGATCGAAAACTAAGATTACAAGGCCGATATTCCTGAAGTTTCGTCTGTTATAGAGAAATTAGTAGTGTGCGGTAATTCTAATACATGCAGTCGGCAATTGTGCAGAGTTTCAACCACCCGCCACCTACAGCACTAGTTGTAGGTTAACACAAATGGCGACTCGTTTGGAAAACTGGTATCGCGAAGAAATCCGCTGTTATTCGATTTCTCGTTTCCTCCTGATTGCGTGAAACAATCAGGAGGAAACGGCCAGGACTTCTCACCGAGGGCGTCATCTTCCTTCACGACAACGCGCGACCTCATACAGCCCAGAAGACCACCACGCTGTTGAAGCAGTTTCGCTGGGACATCATCGAACACCCTCCCTACAGCCCGGACCTCGCTCCAAGCGACTTTCACCTCTTTCCTCACTTGAAGGAGCACCTAGGACCGACGACCCTCTTTCCTCACTTGAAGGAGCACCTAGGAGACCGACGATTCACTTCAAACGAGGAAGTGAAACACTTCGCGACAATGTGGCTGAACCCGCAAGGACAGGATTTTTACCAGGAGGGAATATTTGAAACTCCCACGAAGCGACAAGTGCCTAAACCGATATGGAGACTATGTCGAAAAATAACCAATATATGTACTATCAGTTGGCTGTATTGGTTTATCATCAGTTGGCTGTATTGGTTGTATGAAATAAAATGTACACGTTTCACTCAGGCTTTGTAACCTTACTTTTTGATCACCCCTCGTACCTTAAATATCAGTCGAAATGCATTGTTTATATTATATTCATTTTCTAGCAAAAATAGCATTTTTTGCTTTTAATCAATCCATTTTTTATGATTACGTGGCATTATTTCAATGATATAGAAATATCGAACTCGATTGATGGATCTGATAAACTAGCCGTAATAGGCCTACTGTACCTAAAATGTTAATTTCTGTCAGAGATCGATTCCCGTGCCTTATCCCAGAAATTTTATTCCTGAAATATTATGCCATGGATTTGGATTGGCCGCGTGGAAACGCTTCGGCTTTCCACTCTGGAGGACCCGGGTTCGAATCGACCCGGGTTTGAATCCCGGGTCCCACCCCTTGAAAATAGTTATCATGGGGTCCGGGCCCGGCGGTCGGTCCCCATTCTTCACAATCCGGCTGACCCCTTCCGCAGGGATGGGCAGCCTGTAGAAGGGCTTCTTTCGCCCCGCCATATAGTATTCTACCTGAATGTAGTGTGGCGTCATCTGTTGACAAAAAAAGTCGTTAATATGGTTTAGTTAGTTAAACAAATACGGGTAATAAATGAATACGTATGATTCAGCTAGCGATTAATCTTTAGTAATGCTTCATAGAGCTCAGTTTATACTTACATATGCTGACATTCTAAAATTTAATTATTTTGAAACGAAAGAATGGATAACAGATATGCGAGTCTGTAATTATCTTATATTTCGTTACTTCCGATATAATTTTCCAATTATTTTAGAATACGCGGATTAAAATTAATATAAAAATTAAAATTAGTAATTAAACAAGTAAATTGATCATAAATGATAATTAAAACTAATGCAATTTTTATATTATAAATATTAGGCATGCATCCGACATTGCAGTATCCCTGGTATATAAATTTTCTATTATTATTATACAGGATGAAGAAAAACTTCGTCGTAAATTTTGTGTACTGATAAGAGGACCTCGAAACAAGTCGAAAATGTTTAATGAACATATGGTTTAATTTAAATAGCACCGTTTTCCAGTTATAACCCTTTAAAGCTAACCAATCACCTTCGAGTGTCGGCCGGATTGGCCGAGTGGAAACGCTTCGGCTTTCCACTCTGGAGGACCCAGATTCGAATGTCGGGTCCCACCCCTTGAAAATATTTATTATGAGGTCCGGGCCCGGCCCGTCAATCCCCGTCCTTCACAATCCGGCTGACCTCTCCGCAGGGGTGGGCAGCGTGTGGAAGGGCTTGTTTCGCCTCACCACATAGTATTCTACATGAATGGAGTGTGGCGTCATCTGTTGACCAAAAAAAAAAATATATGTTCATTAGATATTTTCGATTTGTTTCGAAGTCCCCTTCTCAGTACACAAAACTTTACGACGAAGTTTTTCTTCACCCTGTATATTGTGAGCAGTTATCGGCTCTAGAGTTTTAGCGCTCAGAGCGAAAATTTTTGTTGCGTCCCCTTAATGATGGTGAGCGTCAAAACTGATGATTTGAGGGGTAAGGGGCAGCCCAGTGCGCTCACCATTTGCGGCCCTCAAGTTAACGTTTAAATTATGTGTAAAAAAATAATTGCCTCTTACTACAATAATAATAATAATAATAACAAAACACAAAATATGCCAGAGCCCTGTGTGGGAATTCCACTGGATCGTATGTTGAGCCGGCCCTGATTTTGAGAGAAAGAGATCCACATTTATATATAAATGTATATGTATTCGATCATATCCATCGTTTTATTTCATTGATCATATCCATTTGTCAGCCTAATGGCCGCATAGAAATGTGTTCTACTTCTAATCTGGATCGGTTCAATTCCTGGTCCAGCTCATAATTTTTTAGAATGGGTCTTGGCCTATTCTGAAAAAGTATGACACTTAGAATGAAAAGCTTGATAATACCTAATAAGCAGTTCCCGAATGTAATAATCGCTAACTTTTCGAATGCGATTTTTACTTTAGAATAATTAAAGTTAAGGATTAAAATGTATGCCATTAAAATCATCTTTAATAACATGATCTATATACAATATTGAATATTATAAATATCAATTAATTTTCTACCGTAGCAGAAAGTGATGATATCCAGTAGCTAATTCAAGAAAAAAATAACGGACACCGTAATCCTCTTTAATAACATGATCTATATACAATATTAAATATTATAAATATCAATTAATTTTCTACCTTAGCAGAAAGTGATGATATCCAGTAGCTAATTCAAGAAAAAAATAACGGACACCGTAATAAAATAATTATGTTGCTAATAAATTAAGCAATTACTGAATATTTGTTTCCTTGTTTTTCTCCAAACAACGGGAAAGTGCTCTAGTATCCTATCCTGAATACTCTAATGGTGACATCTATTAACAGAAAATAAATACTGTAAATATAAATAAAAAAATACAATCGAACCTCTGTTTACGAACAAATTTACCGAACACAAAGCGTCTTGAATTACGTACTGTGTCTCGAGTTACAAACACATAAGCCTTCAACATAAAAATTTTCAATGATAATGCCATGTGTCACTTTAGAAACATTTTAAAACATAGATCAAAATCAAATCACACTGGACAACTTTTTAGTGAGACAGAGACTCAGTGAGTCTGAAGCAGAGTAGAGTGGTGCCAAGAGACAGAAAAACGAAAAATAATTCCCTTCCAAACGATAACATATTACTTCCTCACCACCTTCCACATTTATATGTGGCCTTTTGGCTGACAAATATATGTGATCAATGAAATAAAACGATCGATATGATCGAATACATATACATTTATATATAAATGTGGATCTCTTTCTCTCAAAATCAGGGCCGGCTCAACATACGATCGAATGGAGTTCCCACACAGGACTCTGGCATATTTTATGTTTTATTATTATTATTTATTATTATTATTATTATTGTAGTAAGAGGCAATTATTTTTTTACACATAATTTAAACGTTAACTCTCCTCCATACAGGTAGGGTAAAACTAAATTAAGTTTTCATCTATATTTGATCTGCTTAGTGTTATGTTTATCTTTTTTGTAACAGATATAATGATTTACATTGATTTTGTGTTAAGAACTTGTGTACAAAGTACTGTTGTAAAAGTTTAAATAACAATCATCTGGAGTCCAGCAACTGATTAATCCATTTTACATTAATTCCTATGGAGAAATTTGTTTATGTTTAGGAACGAATCTCAGGTTAGGTTAGGGTTAGTTAAACCGCCATTTCACACAAGGGATATATTTTATCTGACGGCGGCTACTTGTAGAGCCCATCAAAGGCTGTCCAACATCCATGATGGGGTCAACGGGAAGGTTGAAGGATGGGGTTCAACAGGCCGGGCCCGGATCCCTCCTGAAAAATGGAAATATGGGACCCAGATTTGAACACGGATCCTCCAGGGTGATAAGCCACAGCTTTACCACGCTGCCATTCGGCCGACACGAACCTCAGGAACGAATTAAGTTCGTGAACCGAAGTTTGATTGTATCTCAAAAGTTTCTTTGTTTTTTCTGTTTTTAATGCCACTTTTCAATCGTTTTCGATTAGTTGTGGGATCAATACAAGTTTCAGATTCGAACTGGTTACCCAAACATAAAGAAATAGTCGGCCGGATTGGCCGCGTGGAAACGCTTCGGCTTTCCACTCTGGAGGACCCGGGTTCGAGTCTCGGGTCCCACCCCTTGAAAATATTTATCATGGGGTCCGGGCCCGGCCCGTCGATCCCCGTCCTCCACAATCCGGCTGACCCCTCCGCAGGGGTGGGCAGCCTATGGAAGGGCTTGTTTCGCCCCGTCACCTAGTATTTTCCCTGAATGAAAGTGGCGTCATCTGTTGACAAAAAAAGAGAATTCAGCTGGTTTACAGAGAATATGAATCGATTAGGCCAAATAAATTTTCAAGATATTGAACCCATATTCGAACCATATCTCTGGATGGAAAACTGTTGCGTATTCATCTGGCCAATCTGACCGACAAAAATTAAAAGCAATAATAAAATGAGATAATATTTTAGGTCTGATTGGCCGCGTGGAAATGCTTCGGCTTTCCACTCTGGAGGACCCGGGTTCGAATCTCGGGTCCCACCCCTTGAAAATATTAATCATGGGGTCCGGGCCCGGCCCGTCGATCCCCGTCCTCCATAATCCGATGACCCCTCCGCAGGAGTGGGCAGCCTGTGGAAGGGCTTGTTTCGCCCGCCACTTACTTGTTAGTATTCTCCCTGAATGGAAAGTGGCGTCATCTGTTACCAAAAAAAAATAGGCCGGGCCCAGACCCCTCCTGAAATACTGGAGATGTGGAACTGGAATCATAGTAAATATTAAAAATGCAGATAAAACTCATTTAAAATGACCTGGTAAATTTTGGCGCCGAATTGTAGCGCCAATATATTGTAGCGATCGGTGGCCTTAACTAACTGCTTACCACTTTTTCGATAGTCCAGGAAAGATGTCAGTGGACATCACCATATGCATTGTTCTATAAGTCGGCCGGATTGGCCACGTGGAAACGCTTCGGCTTTCCACTCTGGAGGACGGGTTCGAGTCTCAAAACGCTTCGGCTTTCCATTCTGGAGGACCCGGGTTCGAATCTCGGGTGAAATATTTATCTTGGGGTCCGGGCCCGGCCCGTCGATCCCCGTCCTCCACAATCCGACTGTCTCTCCGCAGGGGTGGGCAGCCTGTGGAAGGGCTTGTTTCGCCCCGTCACATAGTATTCTACTAGAATGGAGTGGCGTCATCTGTTGGCCAAAAATAAAAATAGCTATTTACCGCTAATATTCTCCCTGAATGAAAAGTGGCGTCATCTGTTAACAAAAAAAAAAAATCCCCATTTTTCATATTTGACTGATCCACTACAGATTTTAACAGCTTGTTCTGGAATGATTACATTGCTTATTAATTTTTAACGATTGGAAAGCAGCATAAAAAAAGACTACAGATGCTTCTACACCGAGATTTCCATAAGTTTGGGCCAGTTTATAAAACTCAATATATCAATATATAGAAATCATTAATGGTTAATTTGTTAAGTTTTTAAAAGATACAGGTTTTATTATTGTATATACTGATGATTGTAATTTTCGGTTCTTGATAATTTTTGATTTAACCAAAGTTATTTTGAATAATAAATCAACATTGTTTCTATTATAAAATCTCTATAAAATTACAATAAAATTCGTTTATATAAAAAATTTATTCAAAAGTAAATTAGCTTTGTTAATTTCAGTTCCATTTCTTATGGTATAATCATTAGATTGTATCCAAGTTTAATATTGAAGATGATTTATTACAGATATGTCTTTTATTTTATTAATAATCGTTTAATTTTTTCGTAGTTCAGGTTTTTTTTTGGTCAACAGATGACGCCACACTCCATTCAGGTAGAATACTATGTGGCGGGGTGAAACAAGCCCTTCCACAGGCTGCCCACTCCTGCAGAGGGGTCAGCCGGATTGTGGAGGACGGGGTCGACGGGCCGGGCCCGGACCCCATGATAAATATTTTCAAGGGGTGGGACCCGAGACTCGAACCCGGGTCCTCCAGAGTGGAAAGCCGAAGCGTTTCCACGCGGCCAATCCGGCCGACCGTATTCAGGTTAGGTAGGTTAAGCCGCCATATCTCACGAAGGATATACTGTATCTGGCGGAGGCCACTTTCAAAGCCCATCAGAGGTTGGCCAACACTCATGATGGGGTCAACCCAGTGCCGGATTTAAGCCGATTGCATCCAATCGGGCCCC
The DNA here is from genome assembly GCA_000484575.1 of Olivierus martensii. Taxonomy (NCBI): domain Eukaryota; kingdom Metazoa; phylum Arthropoda; class Arachnida; order Scorpiones; family Buthidae; genus Olivierus; species Olivierus martensii. The sequence continues at coordinate 38,963 of AYEL01072168.1, forward strand.
GCGCTTGAGGGGGCTCCGTGTTTGTCAAAGTTTATGTAATTAAATATTGTATTAAGAAAAAATGTTTTAAAACATATGTATAGTTTCATGTTGATGTTTCGAAAACTATACGACTCCATTTAGCATCAGAAGGTTTATTATACAGTGATACCTCGGTTCACGAACACAATCCGTTCCTCGACCCTGATACAGTGATACCTCGGTTCACGAACACAATCCGTTCCTTGACCCTGTTCGTGATTCGAAAAGTTCGTAATCCGAATCAATTTTTCCCGACACTGTTTCGTGATCCGAAAAGTTCGTAATCCGAATCAATTTTTCCCATGGTGATACCTCGGTTCACGAACACAATCCGTTCCTTGACTTTGTTCGCGATCCGAAAAGTTCGTAATCCGAATCAATTTTTCCCATTGCCGTGATCCGAAAAATTCGTAATCCGAATCAATTTTTCCCATTGCAATTATTGCCAGTCGGTTCCATAAAGTTTTGTACCTATCTCGTAGGAGCTAAGCTCACCGGAAGTTGATCAATTGTAAAGTCAGGTACTTGTACCGAGACCTTAAAAATATCATGGACCTGGCCCGGCCCGTCGATCCCCGCCTCCACCATCCGGCTGACCCCTTCATAAGGGTGGGCAGCCTGTGGAAGGGCTTGTTTCGCCCAGCCACTTAGTATTCTTCCTGAATGGAAAGTGGCGTTATCTGTTGACAAAAAAAAAGGCCAACCTGACCAACAATGTAGATAGTTTAAAACTAAAAGAAAAGTATTATTTAGTCCTTTTTAAAAAATGGATAAATAAAGAAATAAATTTAAATGTTATTTAATATATTGCATACAATGTAGAAAAGTATTATTTAGTTTAAAAAAAAAAAATGGATAAATAAAGAAAAAATGGATAAATAAAGAAATAAATTTAAATGTTATTTAATATATTGCATACAATGTTGTAATTTTATGTGAAATATTTTTCGACATAAATAAATTTCAAGTGTAAGCATTCCTAACAAAGGGAGAATTCAAAAACAAAATTTATAGTCTACTGAATAATACATAACATTTTTATTAGAAATAAAAAATATCGAAATTATATTAATTTAGTTTTAATATTGGCAATTTTAATTAATATATCATCATTAACGTCATAGTGGAAGATGGCGGCTTTCCAGGTGAGTTTAGCAGTGTGAAGCACGAGTTCATTTTAGCGATATTGTACTGATTTTATTATAGCATACTATGCGTTATTTACAGATACAGGCTGTTATTAAAGATCTACCGTTGAAAGTACAAACTGGAAAGAAAAAAATTCGCGAACAGGTATTTCATGATCTGGAAACTATAACTAAAACAGGTAAATAAAATCAATAATTTATAATCCAAAACTAGATATCCTAGACATTATGCACGATGTGGTTTATAAAAGAAACAGAGTATGAAGAATTTTGATACAGAATTTTATGTTTAATGAAAATCTCCTGATTAAAACTAAAAATAAAAAATTTACATACAAATATACAAAACAAAACTATAATTCAAGATTATATAATGAGTTAATTATTAAGTGGGATATTTGCTTAATGTTTTAATGTTTGATATATGATTCAGGCTCTCTTCTATTATATAATGTCGTATTTATTCTATTGATATTAAAGCTACCTTACTTTTCTATGTATTATTCAATAATTATTTAATATTTTTGTTGTTTTATTATTCAATCAGTGAAGCTATTAAAGAAAGTTTTGAAAAAACTAGTGATCAGACAGTTAACAATACATTGAAGATAGATGTTCCTAGCTCATTGTCAGCAATCAAAAAATTAATAAGAGAAAAATTTATAATGTTTTATGAAATTGATATCAGGTATAGAGAAATATAGTTTGGTGAGAGAACTTGATTTTATGAGTTATGATTGTGACTGGCAATTAAAAGATTCAGTTATAACAACATTTCATTAAAAGTTTTATAAAATTAATTGATGTGGTTATGAATTAATGTGCAATTGTTTACTAATCTGTTGTTGTAATATAGTAAAGAAAATCTTAAATTAAATTTTCTTATTTGCCAATCAAATAAAAAAGTGATGACATTTATGTCAGAACTAGTACACAATATGATTTGGACAACAAACAGATAATTTTTAATATTCTAGTGGGTCTTTATTGTTTTGTAAAGTTTCAAAAATGGTATTCTTTCTTCTATAAATGTGCCTGGATGACATTTATGTCAGAACTATACACAATATGATTTGGACAACAAACAGATAATTTTTAATATTCTATTGGGTCTTTATTGTTTTGTAAAGTTTCAAAAATGGTATTCTTTCTTCTATAAATGTGCCTGCACAGGTTGTTCTTGGTAACTTTTCTTACAATCCTGTCCATTATCGGATCATGTATAAGTGGATACATCCATTAGTCTTGGCTGAGCTGAGTATTATGTTGCAGTGATGAAGGTCAAAAACGTTTTACTAATAAAAGTTTTATCCTGTTACCCTGTTACAAGAGCTGAATAATTGTTAAGAAAGTATTACTAAAAAACAGTAATTATCAAAAGCTATTTGAATACACATCTGAAATTACAAAAATTCCTTAAAGGAATAAAAATAAGAGTACCTAAACTGCCAAAATTGTTTACATACCAAAAACATCACAAACAACCATTGAATTTCAAGCTATAGTAGAGAAATGGAACTTGCTGAAATATAAGTTTGAACAGAAGCATCTGAGATGGTATAGAAGAAATATAAAAGGATATAAATGGAATTTCAATCAGTGGAAGAATTCCTTGACATATATTCATATATTCTTGACATATTCCTTGACATATCCATTCCTTTAGGATAAAGACACTGTCCAGAAGAGATGGCTGTTAATTTTGAAACATTATTCCTGAAGATTAGAACAAATCCTGCTGCATAGAATTGTATCAAATGCTATTGATTATATTTACCAAAAATTTCTTAGGAGATATGTTATACAATGACACATCAGTTATATTTCCTTTAATCAACAGAAGAAAGAAATGCTGATTGGCAGCCTATTATCAGCAGTATTAGATAAATTGATAATAAGAAGAGAAGCACAAGTTTTTCTAACAATTAGAGGGCATGACATATATATTAAAGATATTTGAATAACTTTGATATATCATATATATTTGGATGATATTTTAATTGCAAAAAAAAGCAATGTTCAAGATTTGAATTTAGAAAGTCTTGTGAATGATGAAAGCCTTGAGCTAAAATTGTAATAAGAAAGTGACATGAAAATGAACTACCTAGATATTCAGATTAAAATAGAAGATGGAGAATATAATATATGTTTGTAGGAAAGATACATATTACTGTTCTTATACTTTTAGAATCAGATGAATCTTGGTAATATAAAACAACAGTGTTCTGTGCCCCTCTTAAGCACTTAGACACACATTGTAACATAGAAATTAGAAATTAAACTTTAAATTTTATAAAACAGAAATATCTTGTAAGATTTATAACTTAATTTGTTTTTTTAGGCATAGCAACAATTATAATTTTAATATTTTCATATAGTGTATATTTTATTATTAAAATTATATGTTAAAGTGAACATTCAACAATATTATGTTGACATCAGAAATTTTTTAATTCTACAAAACATAAATGAATCAAATGCATATATTACTGGATTTTTCTTTAAGGAATTAAATTTTTGTGTTTAAAAATTAACTTTGTAGCAGCAGAAGAGAGTTGAAAAACTGAAAACATTTCTGATTTTTTTGTATAATAAAATGTTAAAGAAAAAGATTCATTCTTAAATGATTAATTTTTTCAGTTTTTATTTATATATTTATGGGATTTATGTGTTTTAACTGATGACTTATTTTCTACTTAGATTATCAACATATAATCTATATCTTAGAAAATTAGTATTGACATGCTTAACTAATCCTAGAAATGAAATTTACATGTATTGCATTATACTTTTAATATTTTCAGCCAATGTAGACATTGTCATTGATATATTTTGGTATGTTTAAAAAGTTCTAGTAATGTATTTATTATCAAACAAATTACGTAAATCAACTCAGCCAAACTTCCCCTGGCAGAGAAAGTCTATATTAAATTTTCAATGATTATTTTTTTTTAATTAAAGCTATGGTGCCACCATCTGTTGAGTTAATAATTAAATAATAAATTTAGAATTTAGAATTAAGGTGGCGCCATCTAGTGATAATGATTATATTATAATTTTTAAATTAATTTTCCCCAAAATAAAATTCTATTCCTCCGCACCAGACTCAAACTGGGATCTTTGGGATAGCACCCCAACACATTGCACCGACTCGAACAGGGATCTTTGGGATAGCACCCCAATGCCTTAAACGATTAGACCACGGTGACCTATGGCAGAATTCCATTTCAGGAAGCTTATATTTTATTAGAGAGACTTACTTATCGGAAGAGGCCGAAACTAGTGCTCCCAGGAGGGCTATCTGCGTAGCCACGGCCCTCTTGGCAAACCTGGGCAGACAGACTTGGCTCAAGTCAGATAATATACAATTATATATTAATATTTACAGGCACTTTATTTAATTTGTATTACATTACTTATAAATAATTACAATATATGCATCATTTCAAATTACGTAGTTGATTTACGTAATTTGAAATGGTTAATTGATTAGTGTGTATTATCAAACATTATGAAAATTTAATTTTCCAGTTATTTATGTTACCCATTTCAAATTACGTAGTTGATTTACATAATTTGAAATTAATCCCCTGATTAGTATTGATTAGTGTGTATTATCAAACATTATGAAAATTTAATTTTCCAGTTATTTATGTTATAATTGATCTTGTAATTAGAAAATAAATTTTTATTTCAATAATTTATTCTTTGGAAAAATCAGACTTATTTTCTAATTAACTTAAACTATTATTATGTCAAGATAAACTAAAAGAAATTTTATTATAATGAATAAATACAGTGAAACTCCATTACAGTGAGCATTATGGGGCTGGGAAGAATTGCTTGATATAACCATTATTTTTTAATACAAAAACATCCAAAATTGAACCCGGATCTTCCAAGACAGTAAGCAACTGCTTTACAACATGGCCATCAATCAACTGTAAATATTTAAAAATGCAGAAAAAGTATTTGTAGCCAATATGATGTAAAAATAGCTAAATTAGAATATTGTAAGAGTAGTCCTAAGATCAGATTGTCATAAATTAAATAATTTAAGTAGAAGACCATCTTTATTAATTTCTTTGTCAATGACTATGTTTGAACACTATAAGAACAAAGAAGAAATGAAATATTTTTTTCATTGAAAAAATTTTATTCTTTTGTTATTTTCCGTATAATAATGCCATCTCTGATATTCAGTTTCTGGTATATGTGTAACTTTTAGCTTTTTCCAGTTTTGTATTGATTTGACTATTTATTGGTAATTATTCAAAATTATCTTAAATTGATATGCAGTCCTATATTCCTGTTAAGCCATTAATACTATACAGTCAATTCTCACTATTTGCAATAGTTACGTTCCGTAAATTCTTTGCAAATAGTGAACCATTGTGCCTATGGGAAATATAGAGATAGGTTCCTGCAAACCTTTCTTCCCAACATTTTCATACTTGCTTTGTGTGTGTTTTTCTATTTACAGGCACTTTATTTAATTTGTATTACATTACTTATAAATAATTACAATATATGCAGTGAATAACATTATGTACAGTATTATAATTACAGTAATCTTTATTTAATTTTTTAAAACATTAATAATAAAGTACAAAATGTAAATTTTATACTTTATTAGTGTTCAGGGGAGAGTTTGGAGCAAATGGAAAATGGTAAATTCTCCATTGCTATCAAGAAATAAAGGGTAACATAAGAAAAAGGGAAGAATGCCAGTTCTTCCCCCCATATAAAAATCCATTTATATTCTACAACATTATTCAATCTAAAAACTGGAGATTCAGTGACGGTAAAGGGATATAGTATGTTTCTAAAAACAGCATCTCTTACGATTGTGCCAATGATGAGTTTGTTATATTGGTGCTTTATGAAATTCCATTCCGGCAATTAACCTGCAAACAGATCTACAAACAGTTGCTGTCCAACTTTATGTTGACATTACTTTCACACTATGTTCCATCTAGCTATTGCCTGACAAAAGAATTGATGGAGTGACCATGGAAGCAGGGCTGTGCGGTGCTATGAGGCAGAGAGGCAGCCGCCTCAGTCGGCACTGTAAGGGGCGGCATAAACACCGAAATCAAAATACAATTTGAACTATTCAATAATTAAAAATATTTACGCAACATTTTTCTATATTGATCTATGTTGATAGTTCTGCTTTGAGCTTACAATTATTGACGTTTTGAGCTTACAATTATTGACAATATTTGATTTTAATGTTAGTTTGTCAGTTCTGCTTTGAGTTTACAATTATTGACAATATTTGATTTTAATGTTAGTTTGTCTCGAGAATAATTATTGACAATATTTGATTTTAATGTTAGTTTGTCTCGAGAAGTGGACAAGTGGCTGTGTTGAGTTTAAATCAGTAAATCAAAATAAAAAAAGATCTGAACTAGCTAATAGGACCTGAAAATAAAATTAAAGATGGAGGAGTGTTTTCGGACTGGACTGCCCCTCTTCAGCTGCACAGAAAAAATGAGCATTAGCAGAGAACCTAGCAGAAAATGGAATATCTGTAAAAACAAGTGTAAATTGTAATTTAAACACCAAGTGTCAGGTGAACGGTAAACACAAACAGGTTGTGCGTGTGGGATAAAATGTTTGGCAAAAAGGGGGTGGAAATAGGGCGATAACAAATACAAAATTTATGTTTTCATATTGTCAAAATAAAAATAGTATTCGTACATTTTGTACAGTTTTTTTAAATCACAAACGAAGGTTATTTTAAAGAAAAAACATTTAAGGGGTGGCATTTCGAAGATTTGCCTCATACTGAGAAAATCTACTGCACAGTCCTGCATGGAAGCTATAATTAATCAGTTGCCCCAATCTTTCCTCTTGCTTGGATGGAAGCTATAATTAATCAGCTGCCCCAATCTTTCCTCTTGCTTGGCAATTTCAATGGACATTATCACCTTTGGGGATCTGATGATGTCAGCCCACATGGTAGGACCATTGAAAAGTTAATATCTGATTACTATCTTGTTATTTTCAATATGGGAACTAACACATACTTCTGTATTCTTACTTGAAGATTCACTACTAACAAACTAACCAGTACCATCTTCATGGAAATCACTGTTGTCATTGCTAGAAATTCCACATGGTTCAAAAGATCTCTGAATACTAGATGAAGATTTCATCCCAAGCTTCACACATATATTCACCAACTGTAGTATAATCAGTTCTCTTCCTTTTTTCTGTACAAGTGAATTCTTAGTTTCCTCTTTCTAACTACTTCTGCCATTTGCATTGAATTGATATCTTTACAGCTTTATTTCAGCTTATATCATAGGGTTGCAGATACTTGTCATTCTAGGAAGTATAGGCATACTTGCATATTGTGAACTTTCTTTAAGGGCTTACTTATATTTGAATGAGCAAGATGACAAATCTTAAGTAAGCAGAGATGACTGTTGAAAAATAACACATTTAGGCTTTTCCAAATTTCATCCATCCAATGATAATTGGATAGATGGAATTTAGTAATTGAACCTCCTTCAGAAACTGTAATTATATTATTAGCTGGAAATTTTCCCTTTGGCACATTTTTTAAACCTTTGAAAATTACCATTACTACACACTGAAAGGACAACTGAATAATGAATTTTTTCATTGTTTTACATTTTACAGATTTTTCTCTCAAGAAATTGTAAGAAGTGAGGCAAGCAAGTCAATCCAAAAGAAGTTTTCATTTCTTGTTTTACAGTCCTGTATAAATTTTATAACAGTTTCTTTGGCATATTTTGGAAGACATTGCCCAACAGAAATTACTGCTCTTTTTTTTTTTAATTTGTGCACCATTTCAAAAAATAAAAAAGCCAATCTCTAGATGCTTTAAATCTTCTAGAGAGAGAGAGAGAGAGAGAACAAGCTCCTTTTGCTTAAGATTATACCCAGGTTTTGATTGCATTTCCATTGACTAAAATTCCTTCATTTCATTGTTTCTTAATCCGGTCTAAAACTAATAATTCAAGATCAGGGTGGGTACTTAGATCAGACTGTTTGTTTGGAAGATGGATCTGCTTTCATTTTTCAATGCGTTTTTCTCACTTGAAAAATTCCTTATCTTGCTTTCATATTTTGTTATTCTCTTATCATTTTGTTATCAACATAAATTTTTGAGATGCAACAGAAACATTGACCTCTAATTTGGATTTTAAACTCTCTACTACTGTAAGCTGGAAAGCTAAACTAAGAATGCTGTTTCTTTGACATTATGGTTACCTGACTGTAGACTGGTAGGCTAATATAAAAATGTTGAAATCTTACAATATGTATACACTATCGTATATTACTGGTACCTATGATAGGATAAATATTGATTTACTGTACTTCTATATTCAAGTACTTAACAATAAGCTAAGTTAGATTTAAAATATGAGAATTACTTATTTTCGTATACTTGTAATTTTTATGATAAACTGGAAGAAATACTATAGCAATAAATGTGATGTCGCAACTTTCCCTGGGAAAGCAATTACACTTCACTCTACCACACATCACCTTAAGGCTCATGTAAGAATGCTGTTTCTTTAACATTATGGTTACCTGGCTGTAGACTGGTAGGCTAATATAAAAATGTTGAAATCTTACAATATGTATACACTATCGTATATTACTGGTACCTATGATAGGATAAATATTGATTTACTGTACTTCTATATTCAAGTACTTAACAATAAGCTAAGTTAGATTTAAAATATGAGAATTTCTTATTTTCGTATACTTGTAATTTTTATGATAAACTGGAAAAAATACTATAGCAATAAATGTGATGTTGCAACTTTCCCTGGGAAAGCAATTACACTTCACTCTACCACACATCACCTTAAGGCTCACGGGCAATAAAATGAAATTTTTTTGCTTGAGAAAGATGCCAAGACAGAACTGTTTCATACTAATGCCTATAGGCATTGAAGCAGGAAGATATGGTAAATCTAATAAATAAAATATAAATACAAATATAGATATAAATTTAAAGTATATTTTTAATGATATGCCATTTTGCAGCTCTCCAAAATTTTTTCTAGATTTGCAATGGTTTGGACTTTATTTAGTTTGGGTGTTATCCATATTTTCATTTTTAATGTTAAAATGAGAGATTTTATTGGCTGTAGAAAAAGTATGTCAATATTTATGGATTATCTTTTTAATCCATAAATATTGACATTGACAATTTAAAAACATGTTTGTTTATTTTTATAAAAATTGTTGTGATATGAAAAATTATATAAAATTAATGAAAATATGTAAAGAAACAGTTTTTCTTCATTTAATAGTAAATATATGAATGAATTAATGAAAAAAGAAACTGATTGATAAATCATAACGCAAAGCAAAGAATTAATAACTAAAGTTGAAATCAAGCAAATCTAAGTTTGAAAAAGTGCAATCCATAGGTAGGTTTTAAAATGTTTAAAGAATATGATAGTATATCAATTGTTTATTGAAATAATAACTTTTATATTTGATTCTATTTTTATTCTGACTTAATGCATTTATAATATTGAGGATAAAAAATTATCTGCTGAATTATGATTTGCTAATGAAAAGAATATTCTCATTTTTCTAATAAATTTTCATTTTTATTTGAATTCAAAAAAATATATTCAGAATAACTATTATTTTGTATTTTGTGAAATGTTATGAATTTAAATCAGTTTTCTCTATAAATTAATAAAGTTTTATTAAATAATTGTTTAGTTCTGTAAGTAGATACAGATATAGTCTATCCAAGTTAGTTGTGTGGGAAAACGTCACAAACTGGAATAAGTTCATTTACAACAAAGCGGTGTAAATGCAGAACGGATGGGAAAACTGGGAATTCTAATTACACGAGTTTTTTTAGATAGATTGAATAGTTGTTACTTTTTGAAAAATCCTTTATATAAATTTTAATATAATGTAAAAAATAAATTTTCTTTTTCTAAGCTGATGCTTACACATCAACTTAACAACAAACGTTCCTGTTTTATACAATAGACCAGTCTAGATAAGGCATGCGCAGTCAGAACCCACACAACTAACTTGGACAAACTATAATCCTTGACTCATGGCTGCTCTAATCTAAATTGAAGAGTCATAAATACCTAAAATTTACGGAGTGCCCACTATCAATATTTGTTATTACACTTCACTTTATTGTAATAAATTTAACAAACACAAAAATATGAGAACCAGACACAAAAAAGATGTTTTTTGTATATTGGACCATTGGTTTAACCCTTTGTCAATTGCATTGACCAAATACAGAATTAATTAATGACATTGCTATCATAAATTGAGGCACTCATAAGATGTGGACTATCTGTATTTAATTAATATTAAAGAGAATAACTGAAATTATAATTTAATTTTATTTCAGGTAAAGAAACAAAATAAAATGGAAATATCAATATTTTGAATATTAAATGAAGATTGCTAGGCAAAATTACAAATACCCAAAATATTGTACTTCCATAAATAAAGATGCCTCTCAATAATTGATTTATTTGAATTATTAATTTAAATAATTTTAAATAAATGCAATTAATAAGAAATTTCAAAGAGAAATTCATGTTCTCATTCAACTCTTAGTATCTACAAAGAAGAAAAAATCAATTGTATGGCTTTAATAACTGATAAAAAATATATACTTAAACTTTAAACATCTTTATTCTTATTTATGTTTATCTATTTATAAGTTAATAATAAAGAATTGTCATTTGTACAGCTAAAGATTTTATTTTGGTTTGGTAAAACCTGAAACTGGAGAAAGGACATTTTCTTTAATACTAAAATGGTAAACATAGATCAGCAGTAGAATTACAGCTAATAAATAGCTAATCTTTACTCTTAGATTTATAACTCTCCCTCAATGGCGTCTCCACCTTGTCGTGGTGAGGGAGCTTGCGTGTTCAAAGGATCCTGAGAGCTGTGCCGGCAGTAGCTTTGCTACTGGTAGGGTCTACTATAGGCTCTCATATAGTTCATAGACTTTGTGCCTAAAAAAGCAACATGACCCTGCTCCACTTATTCAGCACTACAGGGATCCTTCAGCGAGATGGGACTCGGCTATAATCATTGCCTGAGCTGTCGGCGGGGAAGGGAACCCCACCTCTGCACCACTTCAGCAAGAGGGCCACACTGGTCCAGCAGGCCTGCCAGACTGGAGGTCCTCCAACCTCGGCCCCTTGTGCCCAGAGTTGCCAAAGCAACCAAAACAATAGCCAAGATAGGCAGTACAAGTACCGCCTTAAATAACTGAACGTGAATCACAACGGAGACGTTCCTTGATACAACGGCAGAAGGTCTTCCCAATAGGGAGAGACCACGAGTGTCACCCGAATCACAAATAATCGTGGACGAGGCAGGACGGTTCATTAGATCATCTAGTGACCATGCAAGCAACTCAGACAACACCAGGATCTTAGACGTGTATCGCTCCTAGTGGAGTGGTGCGCACAAGTAGCGCAGACCACCCTCTCCCATGTCGGACAGGTCAAAGGTGAGGGGCCAGACTAAGAGAGCGCCCTACCCAAAGCTAAGTGTAAGGTATCGTGCCAAGAGTTGAGCACGATACCTTACACTTAGCTTGGGTCTACATCTTTTACTACCCTAGTGCCACTAGGGTAGTAAAAGATGTGTCCTTAACGACCCCTTCAGGGCACCAGGCGAAACCCTGTCGTAGTTAGCCTTCCGCCTGTATTGGAGGATAACTGGGCGGTGACCTCTCATGTTTCCTCCAGTTTCTGTTTTGGCATGGGTACAAAAACTGCGTCAAAATTTAAAACTTTTTCTGGGGAGGCTGCTTCTCTGCCTCATCGCGGAGGTGGTGGTCCTGGTACCTCATCTGAGGGTGCCAGGGTCAATGATGTGCCTCCGATCGGTGGGACGGTGGAGCAGCTCCTGGTGATATTTCTGCCTCCAGGAGTAAACCTAATCCGCAAAAGACGCGTTTGTCTGGGGTGGCTAGGCGAAAGCGGAGGAGGGCTAGGAGGGAAACTACTGGCGCGGGCGGCTCTCAGCTACCACTAGGTAATTCCCAAATAGCTTCTCTGTCTGACTCTCTTGCTGACACCCCTGGTGTTAGCAAGAGAACCAGATCTTAACTGTCCACCCCCTCTTCTGAGGAGGTGAGGCCTACTAAGTGGTCCCAGGGCTTTCAGCCTGGATCTTATACGGAAGCTGTGGCTTCTTTCGGTTAGCCATCATCAAGCAGGGTTTTCCGGCTCCAAGATGGTGGCTGATGAGGTAGATCTTATTTTGGATAAGATCCTGCATGGCGTGGATGGAATCCCTTCTGGGGGACTTGCCACTGCTTAAGGGGTATTCGTTGGACAATGGTGCACTCATTTATACCTGTATAAATGAGTTCACCTGTCAGTGGCTTACTCGGCTCTTGGATGGGTGTACTCTTGGACAGGGGATTCGTTTAAGGGTCATTCCTGCAATGAACCTGCCCAAACCTGTGAAGATGGCCTACCGAACTGCTGACACACGTACGCAGGACGTGCCAACATTTTGCTCAACTCCAAGTTTTCAATCCGGGGTTCAAGACTGAGTACTGGAAGGTCTTGGGTCGTAGTAGGGACGCTAAGGAACAGCGTTTTATTCTGATGGTCGATCTTGCTTCGGCAAAAGCCATCAAGGCAGCCAATTATAAGGCTTTTTCGGGGTTCTATCAAAGTACCATTAAAGTACTTTCGGATCCTAACTCCAAGTCTGGGAGACTGATAGCTTCGGTGATTGCTCCTGAAAAGGGGCATGAACTGGTCAGGCTCAATGATAAGGATCAGGCTTCCGGAGGTACCACTGGTCCTTCCGATGCCCAATCAACAGAGGAGGGCTTGGAGCTTTGCCACCTTAGGCATCTGTAGTATTATGAGCCTGAGGTTGATTCAGATCAACCTCCAGCACTCCCGAGCCGCTTCCGCCCTTTTGGGTCGGCTGCTCGTGGCGGACTGCTATGACCTTGCTCTTATTCAAAAGCCTTGGCACTATATGGACTGAAGACGGGGGCTTCACTGCAAAGAAGGTAAGTTGTTTTCTTTTACTTCTTGTGTTGTACTTTTGCTGGCTTTTATAGAGAATTTAATTGCAACACATTGTTCCTTATTTTTATTCATTGAGAATATTATTACAGCAACTACATTGATACTCCCACGCGAACTGCTACTAAACAGTTGCATGTAGTCCGATGGACTTGAAACTTCGATAGGAGGAAAGGAAGGCTGTAGTAAGTAGTTCCCAAGATTTCATGAAGATAGCTAGTAGTAGTACCGATTTTATAGCCACAGTCTTAAAACTTATGGGATGCACTGTGTATAGAGATGTACAACTTGATAGGTTTTACTGTACCACTGTATAGGTATACTATTAAAATTTTTGTATATACAGGTAATCCTTGATTTACAATGGGGTTCAGTTCAAACCTTGCTATCATAAGTTGAAACAATCGGAAGTTGAAAATGCCCAAAATTTATGGATTGCCCATTGCCAATAATTTATTATTATGTTCCACTTTTTCATGATAAATTTAATGAACACAAAAAAATATAAAAACCAGATACAAAAAAAGGATGCTTTCCATATATCAGACCATTGCTTAGGGACTTGAACCCATATCAATTGCACTCACTATAGAATTTACTGATTGTGACACTGTCATAAATATGAATAGTCGAAAGTCTAAGATCACTTATAGGTATATTCTTTAATAATATACCTATATAGACATACTACAAAAATTTTTATATTTATTAATTTAATTTAAAAAAATCTACATTGATAGTCACAAAATAAAATTGCCAAGTTTCACTGGCTATGAATGTCATGTGTTATAACTTGTTGAAAGTCACTCTATAACTATTGTTTCAATAAAGTTTATAATGAAAGGTAGGCATAAATAATTGTTTTTACTTATCTTATTCTCATTGATATTATCATGGAGTTGGCTGTTCAGAGTGGGTCTCAAATTTCCAACAACATTGCATCCTTGAACTGATTTAGTTACTTAATTTTAACAAGCAATTAAGCACATAATGAATCCTATTAGTTTCCAAAGACAATCCATCTTTTTCTGTAAAAAAGATAAAAAAAAAATAGGCTACACCCTATGTATTGACTATTATTCAAGAATATATAATAAATAATTTTGCAGTTGTATTAAATGTAGATATTACCTTGTTTAGCAGTATATGGGTTAATTTATTAAAATTTATTAAATTGCAAATAAAAAAAATAAAGCAAATAATTAAACCTAATTATGCTGATTTAACATTTTGATTGTATAGGAATTTTAATAATTGGAAATAATTTGTATTAATGTTAGTTCCATCTCCTGAATTAATAAATCTAATAATTAAACTAAGAGTGACACATCTATGTTTTAATATTCAAGTTATAATTTTTAATTTCTTTCTATATGAATTATGGACCTATGGCTTGACTAAAAGCTCAGTCAGGAATATATTAAATATTAATTTTAGAAGTGATATTTATGATCAGTTATACTAACAAAAAGTAACAAACCTGTTTATTTTGAATAGGGGTAATGAGCCAACCTTTGCTGTTGTTAACAGGAGGGAGGTTATTGACCTAACGTTAGGGACTCAGTGTATTTCTGACCTAATTGAGAATTGGCATGTATCTGGTGAGCCTTCTTCTTCAGATCACAGATATATTTGCTTTAATTTACGGGGTATGGCACCTGGTCAGGTTACATATAGAGGCCCTCAGAGGACCAATTGGGCTTCATTTAGAGAAGACCTTAAATTTAACTTTGGAGGTGTTCAGAGCAGATTTTGCTCGGTGGTGGATTTAGAGATGACTGGGGGAGTTCAGAGCAGATTTTGCTCGGTGGTGGATTTAGAGATGACTGTTTAGATTCAACAGGCAATTCTCTTACCTACCACCAATTGTTCAATTCTCTTATCCTACCATCAAAATTGTCCTGTCAGGACTGCTCGCTGAGGCGAGTTCCTTGGTGGAATGAACGGCTGGGCGGTCTTAGACGTAATGCTTACTTGGTGGAATGAACGGCTGGGCGGTCTTAGACGTAATGTTAGGCATCAAAATTGTCCTGTCAGGACTGCTCGCTCATCAAGGCGAGTTCCTTGGTAGAATGAAAGGCTGGGCGATTTTAGATGTAATGTTAGGTGGCTTTTTAATAAAGCTAAGAGGACTGGTGATTGGGACACTTATAGGAGTACTCTCACTTATAATAAGGCCATTAGAAAGGCTAAAAGGTCTTCCTGGAAACGGTACTGTCAGGGAATTGAGGATATACCTGAGGTATTCAGACTTGTGAAGATAATGTCTAATGAGGATTATTGCAGGGTTGGGTCTCTTAAGCTGCCTAATGGCAGTATGACTAGTACTTACAGGGACTCTTTGAAGGAACTTTTTCGGGTACACTTTCCTGGGTCTACTTTGATTGAGGACTCATTCTCCTTGCAGGTCCAGTCTGACCTTGATGGGCGTGATTATCATGCCTCGAGGAAGGATTGGGATCTTGTGAGGGGGGGGATTAATCAATCTAACATTAGATGGGCTATAAGTGTTCTTAAGCCTTTTAAGTCGGTGAGACCTGATGCCATTCTGGCAGTGTTCTTGCAACAGGGCATTGATGTCCTGGTTTCCCCTCTTTGCCGTGTCTTTCAAGCCTGTGTGGCTTTTGGCTACGTTCCATGGTCCTGGAGGCAGGTGAGGGGTATCCTTTTATACCTAAACCCAGGCACAATTCTTTTACTGAGGCTAAGTCCTATCGTCCGATCAGTCTGATCTCCTTTTTATTGAAGACATTGGAGAGGTTGGTGGATAAGTTTATTAGGGATGGGGCCTTAACTAGGATCCCCCTTTGTCACAGCCAATTTGCCTATCAATCTGGCAAATCGACTGAGCATGCTATTCATAAGGTTGTTTCACTCATTGAGAGGGCTATCGGGTACAAGGAGATTGCCCTTGGTGCTTTCCTTGATATTCAAGGGACTTTTGACTACTTCTTTTGAGCAAATTAGCCTTGCTGCTACCAGACATGGAGTCACTCTACTTCTTTTGAGCAAATTAGCCTTGCTGCTATTAGGCTCAAAGATTATTCGTTGGATTGGCTCCATGCCGAGGCATAGAGTTGTTTTTAGCAGACTCTATGAGGAGGAAGTCATCCTGTATTACTTTTAAAATCCCGCCATTATATTCAGTATCTCCATCGTATTCTTCATCGAAGTTGTCAGAATACTCAGAATGGTCTTCAGCTGATTCAACAGATTCCGGTTCTTCTTCTTCAGTTTCATCTACTATACTACTATATCATTTCTGTTATACAAAACTTTGATCACAACCAACTGGATTCCATATGCTAAACATAATTGGTAATTTACATTAATAGACTGTGGCCCAGCAAATAAGTACAAAAAAAGTGTATTATAGTTATGTATATAATTTACCGAATTACTGGTAACAGTTTGAGGCTAAACTTCGCAATTTACTGGTAAATAGGTAAACCCATTTACCGGTAATGCAATTTACACCAAGGCTAAGTCCTATTGTCCGATCAGTCTTTTGTCCTTTTTATTGAAGACATTGGAGAGGTTGGTGGATAGGTTTATTAGGTGGGGCCCTGGTTAGGATCCCTCTATGTCACAGCCAATTTGCCTATCAATCTGCAAATCGACTGAACATGCTCTTCATGAGGTTGTTTCATTCATTCAGAGGGCTATTGGGTACAAGGAGATTGCCCTTGGTGCTTTCCTTGATATTCAAGGGGCTTTTGACTCTACTTCTTTCGAGCAAATTAGCCTTGCTGCTATCAGACATGGAGTCAATTCAACGATTATTCGTTGGATTGGCTCCATGCTGAAGCATAGAGTTGTTTTTAGCAGACTATCAGGAGGAAGTCATGATTCTCACTGACAGAGGCTGTCTGCAGGGGGGTGTTGTCTCCCCTTCTTTGGAGCCTGGTGGTGAATGAATTATTGGCTTTACTTAATGGGAAGGGTTTCTTCACTGTTGGATATGCTGATGACATATCCATCATTGTGGTGGGGAAGTTTCCTAGGACTGTTTCTGAAGTCTTTCAGACAGCTCTTAATACAGTTTCTTACTGGTGTAATAGGGTTGGATTGTCTGTTAATCCGACCAAGACTGTTATTGTGCCTTTTATTCAAAGAAGACTGTTGGTAGAGTTAACTGAGCTGACCTTTTTTGATGAAAGGTTGCAGTTTTCGACCCAGGTCAAATACCTTGGCGTTTTGCTTGACAAGGTTTCACTTGGAAGCCACACGTTGAGTTTGTTGTGAGGAGTCTGTAGGGCTCTTTGGGCTTGCAGGGGTATTTTGGGTAAGACTTGGGGTCTTAGACTGGGCTGTTGTTGTGGATTTATACCATGGTTGTGAGATCTATTCTTACTTATGCTGCCATCATATGGTGGCGTAGGGTCTTATTTAAGACTTGTCACCGAACTTGGAATGTATGGTGGCGTAGGGTCTTACTTAAGACTTGTCAGGCCGAACTTGGAAGTTTCAATGCATTACTGGGGCTATGAAGACTGCTCCTACTGCAGCTCTTGAAGTCCTCTTTGAAAGATTCAAAGGCTGGCCTGTTTGGGCATTACTGGGGCTATGAGGAATTGCTCCTACTGCCGCTCTTGAGGTCCTCTTGTGCATTCCTCCTCTGCATTTGTTTGTTGAGGTGAGTGCACGGGAAGGCTATTATAGGCTTCATTCTTCTAAGAGAGGGATTTCTTGGACCCATAAGGTGGAGCATCTGTCTTTTGAGTGGGACAGGATACACTGTAACATTCTTGGGATGGTTAAGGATTACATGGTGCCTAAATTTAACTTCCTCTGGCCCTTTACTGTAATTTTTCCCAGTTTGGAGGACTGGGAGAGGGGGTTTGGGCGCAGTATCAAGGGTGGTTTAGTCTGGTTTACGGACAGTTCTAAAACCACTACTGGTGTTGGGGCGGGGGTTTGCTGTGAAGGGACTCGAATGTTTTATCCTTTTCCCTTGGGCAGTTTGCCACTGTCTTTCAAGCAGAAATCTTTGCTATTTCTGCATGTTTTAATATTAATCTTGATAGGGATTATGCTGATAAACATATTTTTATCCTCTGACAGTCAGGCTGCTCTTAAAGCACTTGATAATTCCCGATTCGTTTCGAAACTGATCTGGGAATGCCATCTTCTCATTGGGAAACTGGCCACCAAGAATAGGGTACAACTGGTTTGGGTGCCGGGACACAAGGGGACTGGGGGTAATGAGGTTGCTGATAAGCTTGCCAGGAAGGGGCTTCTCGCCTTTTTTTTTTGGACATGAACCTGTCTTGGGTATTGGTTTGGATGTCTTTGGGCGGGTTGTCAGGGACTGGTTGGGAGCTCAGCATCATGCTTGCTGGAGGTTATCTATGGTCTTAGGCAGGCGAAGTGGTTGCTGTCCTCAGCGAACCAGAGAGTTGCTTTCTCTGAACAAAAATGAAGTTAAGATTGTTAGGGCTTCTTAGAGGGCACTGTCATCTTAGAAGACATCTTCACTTGATTGGGTTTGTTGATCTCCAGAAAGCATGATGCTGAGCTGGCAACCAGAAGGCTCTCATTTCTGGTCTTGGGCAGGCAAAGGCTCTCATTTTGGGTTGCTGTCCTCAGCGAACCAGAGAGTTGCTTTCTCTGAACAAAAATGAAGTTAAGATTGTTAGGGCTTCTTAGAGGGCACTGTCATCTTAGAAGACATCTTCACTTGATTGGGTTTGTTGATAGCCCTATGTGTAGAAGATGTCAGTATGAGGAGGAAACTCCTCTTCACATTTTGTGTGAATGTGTGGCCCTTTCGTGGCTTAGGTGTGATCTCTTGGGGATGTATTTTCCTGTTCCCGAGGATCTTGCTTCTGTCCCATTGAAGAATATACTGTCATTTGTTCTTAAGACAGGCCTTCTTCTGGGATGATTTGATTGGGGGTGCACAATAGACCTATGTTGGTCGCAGTGCTTGGGCTGAAAAAGGCCCCTCCCTATTCTATTACTACTAGATTTATAACTAGATGTTATTTATTTGTGCAACCTTTATTACTTGATAAAAATATAATGTTTTAAAAAAATGCAAAGAACAAATAAAAGTGTTCTTGGGTGCTTTCTTTCCAAACTTCGATAAATGTTGCTATTCTTTTTGTAGTTTGATATGTTTCGGGAATCCAACGTAAAGAAATTATCGCAGATTGTTTGCTCTTGTATTGTGGTACACTGCAATAATGATTACTTAACTTATTATTCTTCCTTGTTCTCCCAAAATCCATAGTAAAGCTCACTTATATCATACATATAATGATAGCAACCAGTCTACTAAACTACTTTTAGTAGTTTTGCAAAGAGAAATCAGGTGGCAGATCATTTGTTTTGATTTGCGAATAAGTCAAAGTTCTCCTGTTTGATAAAAACAACAATAAATAAAATACAATCGAATTCCAATAAGACACCACCCTCCATTTGGGGATGATCTTGGCAGCTAATCAGGGTTTGCAGTTTATCAAAAACACGTGTAGTATAGAAATGAAAATGAACTCTGGATTTATTAAATTTAATAAAATACAGTACATTTATATTTAACATTTCTAAAAAACTGTATACCGTACAGTAGAGTATAAGTATATGTACAGTATTGTACGGGTATTGTACAATATAGCCGAATATATACAGTACTATATGCGGAGACACGGAGTTCAGGCCTGCTATAGTGTATCACTTCACACCACCACAATTCAACCAGGAGTGACACTTTAAAAGAATAGACCATCATTGGATGTGTTTGTTGGCCCGAGATACTCTGTTCTCCACAACAGAGAAAGGTAAATAAACACACGGAACATATAACCATATAGAGGCTCATATGATATGTAGTTATATGAATAGATTAAAAGTTATAATTTATTTTGTGAAGAACATAATCTCAACTAACTGGCAGCATTCAAAGTAAAATTTTGCTTTCTCTCCACTATACTTCATTTATCACTTTTTTTAGACTTGGAAAAGTCTGTAGTCACATTGCAGCAGTTTTATTTAGTATAGAAACTGCAATTCGAGAATATAACTAATATAACTACAGATTTTGATTCAGTATTTGATTTAGTATTAGTAAGAAAAAGAGATGGAATATAATCAGGATGGGTCGGGTCTTTCGATGGTCTGCCTAATAATTAAAATATATATCATTAAATTTTTAACTCGTACATTAAAAATTTAAAAAAATACATTAAAATATAAATAAACTATTTTTTTATAGTTGAATAGACTTCGGATTCTTACCAGTCATGAAATGTCAAGAGCATAACAATAATCATTGAGTTGGTTGCCATTGTTTCATATTAACTGCAGCAATCCAAGAATTTTTACGATTTTTTTCTACTGGAAATCGGTAAAACTTAATTTCAGAAACAAGATTAGACCTAGATCTCATATTGCAACCATATGCTGAACATGTTCGCGGCATTTTTTAAATTTTATAGACTATTTACTTCACCATATCGACACACAACATATACAATATAAGCAAGCCGGATGTATCTTGGCCCCTCATTCTAGAGCGCATGTTCAACTGGATATTCATTGGAAACTGGTCTATAAATGCGGCCCCGGTTATGTCATATAATTATTAAAAAAATTACATGAATTCACTAAAATATTGTCATTTTTATTAATATTTCATATTTATTAACTTGTTCTTACTTCATTTACACAATTTTTAGCAGTACTTTTTATACATTTTCTTATTTATATCAAAAAATTCTAACATAGAGCCTATGCAAAAATGGTCACATCCCATATATAAACAACTATAATACATTTTATGTTCCTCTATCTGGAACGCAGATGACTTATTGTAGCACTGCACTTAATATCTCACACTCATGTGCAAAGTAGGCTCGGCTGCAATTTCCTGGGAAAGGAGTGCAGCTGTAAAGCAATAAAAGTGTCATGCCCCTTTAAATGGCCCAAGGATATTTATGTTTCAATTTTTGTGGTTTTCTCCTAAATTTTGGTGAAATTCAAATAAAAAATGAATGATTAAGACACATTTTAACATATTTTAACAGAATTAGCCAATATTTTCTTATTCTCTGCAATATTTTTTAATTTTCAGCATTTTATAACTCATTTTATAAAAAATTTGATTTTTTCTAAAAATTTCAAAATGTTATTTAACAAATTGCATAATGAGAATAACTTTGATAGATAAGATTATAAAACTGACAGAATGGGATAAAAAAATTCTAAATTCTATCGAGTCATTCAAATACAAACAATGCTACTTTACATGTAATTTTAAAGAAATATTTTGGCAACCAAAAAATTTAGGAACCACCATCAGAAGGATATATTTTCAATGAATACACACAAAAAAATCGATTTGCAAAAGCTAGATAAAAAAATTCAATCCTGATTTTATTAAATTCATTTTTTATTTTTATTTTCAACTTCCTTGACATCAATTCATGTCAAAGGCACTGAACTGGTTTTAAGTAAAAATCATTTCTTCTCACTTACAATTAGTTACTGATTGATCAAAATCTTCAGTTTTGTTGTTTGTGAAAATTATATATGTATGAAATCTGGCCTTCTGGCAACTACGAGCAAGCTTTCCAGCAATTAACTTGAAGTTAATTGCTGGAAAGCTTGCTCGTAGAGCTTAGACTGGATTGAATATAGAACTTTAACAAAAGAAAAAAATTGAATATTTTGGCCTACCAGCAAAAAGTGAAGAGTGTGAATGAGGAGAAATGGTTTTTACTTTAAATATTATAAATGAAAATAAATATATATCATGTGAAGTAAAATTAAGTACTGATGATATCCAAATCATGCAAAAAAGAATCAATGGAAATAGAAAACAAATTACAAAAACTAAAGTTGAGTCTCTGTAGTCCAACACTTCCAGTAATCTGACACTCTGCAAACCGTTGCACCACCCACATGAAATGTTCATGTCACAATTTGCCCATGTGCGAAAGAGAGACAGAAACTAACGTAAACAAATTGTCAGTCGCTATTCGTTCATTGCTCAGGCTTACAGTCAGACTAATTTTTAAGTTCAGTACACTTGATTACTGTTAAAATAGTGTTTTTACTACATCAGTGTTTGTTATTTTTCTTTACATAATGTCACAAATCAGAAAAGTGAAAAACGAAAACACAAGACATTGATTGTGGTTGAAAAGGCAGAAATAATTAAGAAACTTGACTTTGGAGAAAAGTTTAGGCTTCATTTTATGGTATTGGACAAACCACCATTTATGACATTAAAAAAAATCAGGATAAGATTGAGGGATTTGTGAAAGATTAGAACAGCAAGAGCAGTGACAGGAAAGTCTTAATAAACTGAGCATATTTGTGAAAGATTTGAACAGCAAGAGCAATGACAGGAAAGTCTTAATAAACTGAGTGTATTCGTTTTGTAATTCCATTTTTTCTATTGAATATCCAATAATCTGACAAATCTCTAAAATCCAACAAGCCCCAGAACCATGTGTCAGATTAGGGAGACTTTACTGTTATACCAGAGCAAAAATTGGCACTGCAGCCATATAAACATTAGAATTTATTTAAAAAAATCACATTTTATATATGATATAAGATATGAAAATCAAAAATATTCAATATGATGACTATCCTAAAGTCTATTATACTTGTAAAAAAATTCCAATTTTTGACTTTGAATTATTATTTCATTACTGTTTCTTTTCTCCATTACATGAAATAATCCATAATGAATTTAATTTTTGTGCAATAAATTTTCCATCTATATACTACTAAAGTAGTGCACCTTGATTATAATCATCTTGTATATAGCTTGAATTATAAATTTCTGATTTATTTTGAATTTAATTTTTGAAGAAAAACACATCCTACATAGAATGAAAGTTTTGAGACCTTTTAATTACTGCTTATCATCATAAAATTATACAAATAGTTCTAAAAATGGAGACAGTAAAACTGAAGTCAGGAGATCATGAGACATTTATGTATTTGAACAATTCTATGCATTTAACAAACCTCTGTAGATAGAAGCAGATATGCTTCTATCCACAGAGGTTAAGCACTTATTTTAAGCACAATTACAGAAGTTAAGCATTTTTAGCACTTTATTTTAATCACTTATGATTATTGGTGAAACAATAGATGAATATTCACCTATTGTTTCACCCATACCATAAGTGACAACTAAAGGATGACCTTTAATCACTTTTTAAGATACATGGCTCTTTTTCCATTAGTGGCTAGTGACACTTGTCTGGATACTTTTCTTCTTTTCTCATGCTGTTTTCTACACTCCTCACTTCTTCCTTCATCCTTCAAAAGATTAAATTAAACTTCTGAGTATGCCCTGAAATAAAGGCATACTCAGAGATTTAATTTACATTTATATTTCAATAAATGTAAATTGTGTATTCTTTTTGTAAGGAAGTTAGCTCCGACCTGTCCTATTTTATTATGCACTTTATTATTTATCGTTCTTTTCTTATTATCTAAACGTATTAATTTTTTAGTTTTTTTAAAATTAACTTACTGTCCACCTTCTCCGTCGTCATTAGCAATCATGTGATACGGAATCGGGAACCGTCCTCCGGAAGAGCTGTCCCGGATAATGAGTTTAATTGATTTAAATTTATATACCTTTTATGTTCTATTCTAATCTTTAGTTGTCTCTTGGTTCCCCAATATAATAGTGTTTATTTGTACACGTACATCCTACTTTATAAATTACATTATGTTTATCTATTGCTGGTTCAGTTTGCCTCCCTACGAATGTTAAATTTTTAACTTTAAATTGCATCAGTGGATCTATCCCTATATTAAATTTTTTAAAAAATTCTCTTTCATTATAAAATTTATTTTCTTCATATAATATACCAAAAATATTTGTGTATTTTTGTCTTTTTTAATTTTAATATTATTATTATAAATTTCTTCCCATTTTTTTAGTTGCCAGTGGGGATAATCATTAAGCATAAACATTTTATAGATCAAATCTAATTCTATTTTTTGGATTTCAGGATCTGTAGTTCTACAATTAGTTTTCTTTATTTCTGAAATAAATAAATTTTTCTTTATAAATGTTGGCGTATTCGAAAAATAATTCAACAATTTAAAGTTATTCTGTTCTTTCCAGTATCTTTTAAATTTTATCTTATTTTCATATTTCATTATATTTATGTCCAAAAAGTTAATCTGATCATTTAAACTATCTTCGATTGTAAAATTAATATTTTCATTATAAGAATTTAATATAATTTAGTAAATCTACCATATTAAGCATATTTGAATCTATTATACATAAAATGTCATCTACATAGCATGCCATAAATTTTATCCCTGGATACTGTAATATAAACTTATCTAAATTTATCAAATATATCTCTGCTAATTTAGGTCCAATTACTGAGCCCATGATTATACCATCAGTTTGTTTATAATATTTGTTGTCTATTTTTATATAATTATTATAAAAGCAGTATTCAACATCGTTTCTATCCATTTTTTCACATTAACTAAAGAATATATTGAAGAAAATAAATTACAAATTGTAGAATCTGATAAAACAAAACAAATTATAGTAATGAAAAGGGATGATTTAAACATAGAGAAAGAAAGATTTATAAAAAGTAATATGTCTAAGCAAATAGATATAGAAGTAAAAAATAAGATTAGTAAATTATTAGGTTTTTGTATGGATTAGTTATAGATCAGAACTGTCAAAAAACTGCAGTAGTAGTGCATCTAGTTTTGAGAATTATATGCTTATATTGCCAATATTCAGGTAAAGTTTAACTGTTAATTTTGAATTATAATCGTAAAATTTTAAGAACTTAATTTGTTTGTGACACAGTTTAAAGAAATAAAAATTATTTTGAAAAATTACTTGGAAAACTAGATGTCTTCGTCAAAAAATTCAAACAAAATTGAACATAGGAGTTGATTTAACGTGCCCAGGTAAAACTTAACCTTTTTCTAATACGTTATTTATTAGAACACTGTTAAAGATAAATTTCTTTTTTTTAATAGAGTTGATTTTCCAATTGATAATATAACAGACACAATTTTTTAAAAATTGTTTGAAAGGAATAAGTGTCACTGAAGTTATTAAAGGTATTATTTGGCTTTAGAAATAAATTTAATGAGGTTCTTATTAAAGGAATAAAAATTATTTGTATTTATTATAGGGGTATGGCAACAATGAAAGTATTATGTTTTAATATAAAATTTAAGAAAAATGATAACTTTTGTTTTGAGAAGATGTGGTTTGACCTGTAAACATAAAAATTCACAACTTGTTGCAACTGAAGAGGGCCTGATGGCCGAAATGCATTTTGTAAATGTGAATTTTTAGAAAAAATTATTTGGTTTTTTGAAAAATTTTTAGTTATTAAAGAACAATTGATGTATTTATAATTTTATAACTTAATATTTTAAATATTTAATGTAAATAGCTAGTAATAAATATATGTTTAAATAAAATTTTATCTTTTCCTGTTTGCCAAAATGCACTGAGAAATTATTCGATATGAATTCTATCATCTAAAAGAGATAGATATTGATACTTTTTGTTAGTATAACTGATCAGTCAGGAATATTTCTGTCAGCTGAATCAGATGTTTATGGCTATTTCTAAAATCTGAAATAATAAATTAAAAAATAAACTTATCAGGTGATCTAGTAGTTAGGATATTAGCCTGAAAATCCGTTGTTTGATCCTAGTCTGAAGCAAATTTTTCTTTAGAGAAGTTAATAAAAAATTAATTTAATTATTAAAACATAGTGCTATTTGTAGTTTAATTATAAGTTTATTAATTCAGAGATGGAACTAACATTAACACAGATTATTTCCAATTATTAAAATTCCATTATTATTGAAAGTTAATTTGGTCTAATTAAGCTCAGTTTGGTTAATATCCTTGATATTTGGTTTATATTAAAGCAAATAATTTTAATATTTTAGTACTACTGCTTTGTTATATTAAAAGAAATTAAGAATTTTAATTATTATGTAATATTATATTGTGTTAAAAGTAAAATATAACAAAAATTAAATATTCTTGATATATATAAACAAATTAAAATTAATTATATTACAATCCATATCATTAAAACAATATGATTACTAATCATTCTAATTGTTTTCAGAGAGAGAATTTGGAAATGTTTCTGAAAGGTTGTATTAAATATGGTTTGAAATCTCATGATCTGTTTCAAGTAAATGATTTATATGAAAGAAAAAATCTTTATATGGTATGTAACTAATAGTTTTGTGATAAGATTCAATCTAATATATTATACTCATAACCTTGCATAACCTATTTCAAATAATAAAAATAACTTTGAAGATGCACTTTACAAATTTGATCTATGTTTTGACCATTCAGTGGTAGACTTAATAAAAAGTCATTAAATTAATTCATTCCAGCAACTGATGTAAAAATATTGACATTTCTGCCTAAAGACGACCAGATTAAATCCTGGGATTTTTTAGAAGTTTTTTAGGAAATTCTATAAAAGTTTTGTAGAATTTCCTAAAAAATCTTCTAAATGCAAAATGCTGTTGCTGTTAAACTGTCTCTCTAAGTTATATAAAATTTCATTTGAATGAAAAGTAATCATTATTTAATATTAAAAATCTTTTATGTAATGTAACACACAAAAAAAATACTAATACTGTATAAATTAAAAAATGATTTGATTGAATTTGCAATAGAGAAATTTTCATAATTCATATTAGAGGCAATATTACAGAAATATTTTCTCACAAACATTTGATATTATTTAATATGAAATAATAATTCATTTAAAGTATTTTGAGAATTGAAAAATATTTTTTCATTGTAGAAATTATTTAATATTATAAGTCATATTAGTGCAAGAAATACTGTATATTTCTTGAAAAAAAATTTTTTTTAAAATATTAGATAATTATGTCAGCATTTAAAAAAACTAAATTTGGATTAATGCATTCAATGATAATCAAAGATTTTCTCTAAAATTGTAATAGACTTTTCAACTTATGTTATTAATAATAATGATTTCTATAGAAAACTTGCTTTTAATATAAATTTTCTTTTACATTTTATTAACTAGAATTAAGAATGTTCAAATTTCACATTGCCAAAATGTAAATCAAGAAGTACTACTATGATTATTTTTTAATCTATTCTAAAATATTAAAATTAATATTAAATTATTTAGTAATTATTATTTTCATGTTTTTGTTTTAATGTGTCATCGAAAACTTTATTTTCAAATTTGCTTATCAGGACTACAAAACACAACTTTAATAAGAGAATGTTTTAATCCAAAAGTACTTTATTTTCAGTTCCATAAAGAATATACAATTTTTACATATTCTATTGGATTGTCTGGAAAGTTTGTGTGTTTTTTTTAGTTGTTAATAGATGGTGCTAGAGTACTAAAAATGTGCAAGTTATTATTTAGTTTAGTTGTGTCCTTGAAAGATGACACTGTTAATTGTCATAAAAATTTGTTTTGTCAGAATAAAGAAGACAAACTATTGTTAGTTTTGTTTTTGCCATGAATGTCGATAGAATACATTTTTGCCACGTAATGTTATACTAGTTTAAAAAAGGGCTTTCAGCAGTTGATGCAACAAAAAACATATGTGAAGTTTATGGAAATGATGCATTATCTGTATGTACTTGTCAAAAGTGGTTTAAAAAATTTTGAGAAGGAAATTTAAGCCTGGAAGATGAGCTACGTTCGTGTGTTTTTTTTAGTTGTTAATAGATGGTGCTAGAGTACTAAAAACGTGCAAGTTATTATTTAGTTTAGTTGTGTCCTTGAAAGATGACACTGTAGCCATCATAAAAATTTGTTTTGTCAGAATAAAGAAGACAAACTATTGTTAGTTTTGTTTTCGCCATGAATGTCGATAGAATACATTTTTGCCACGTAATGTTATACTAGTTTAAAAAAGGGCTTTCAGCAGTTGATGCAACAAAAAACATATGTGAAGTTTATGGAAATGGACCATCACTAGCGAACAGAAAAGGCATTATTTTTCACCATCATAACACTAGGCCGCACGTAGCGATAATGACACAACAGAAGTTAAAGGAGTTCGGCTGGGAAGTTCTCATTCACCCTCCATATTCACCAGACATTGCGCTGTCAGATTACTATCTCTTTCAATCACTACAAAATTCTCTACAAGGGAAAAAATTTATAAATATTGCTGAAGTCGAAAAACACTTAAAATTATTTTTTGAATCACAACCACCAAAATTTTTTGAAAATGGCATCAAAAAACTACCGACTCGATGGGAAAAGGTTGTAAATTCAGACGGAAATTATTTTACTGCATAAAATTATCTTTAAATTTGTAAATTTGGCATCAAAAAACCACCGACTCGATGGGAAAAGGTTGTAAATTCATATGGAAATTATTTTACTGAATAAAATTATCTTTAAATTTGAAAATTTTGTTTTATTTGCTTATTAAAAAAAAGCACAAACTTTCCGGACAACCCAATATTTGGAACTGAAGATGAACATTTGAATCTGAAAATACTTTAATAAGAAAAGTTCTCTTTTGATCCTAATAAACAAATTTATTTGTTTATTTTTCTATATGTTGGACCTTATTTATCTTGTTTAATTTTTTTCTTATTTTTATGAAATTTTATCATGTGCAAATATCTTAAATTTTAAAAAATCGAATAAACCATTTCAGTGTTCTGAAATTTTCTAAGCAATAAATATTTATGTAGATTTGTATTATTTTTGCTATTATAAGATATGAGTGAATACAAAAATCCACTTTTGCTATTGTAATAAATTTATGAACTGTTTCACAATTCATTTCCAGAAGTAATTAAATTTTTGGTTTTCAGTTTCTTTTGTTAAAAATATCTTAATTTTATCAATTGTTATAATTCTTTATTTATTGAGATTGTGTGCACTCAACTGTTTTATATAAATATTTTAACGTAAATTAAGAAGAATAATTAAAAAAAATTATTATTAGTTAATACTCATTTTATTAGGATTCAGGTGGCCAGATAGCCAGTTGGTTAAAACAGTAGCTTACTATCTTTAAGAATCTAGGTTCAGTCCTAGATCCCATACTTCAGTTTTTCAGGAGAGGTCAGGTTTTGTCCATTGAATCCATCCTTCAGTCTTTCCCATAATAAATGTTGACAATCTGTGATGGGTTCTAAAAATGGCCAATGCCAGAAACAATATATCCTGTGTGTAATATATCAGGTTAAATAAAATTAATTTAAACTTTGGATTTATTAATCTGTAGTATGCCATTGACAGCATATGCCATGCATGCCAGGAACAAACAATAGAATCTTATAACAGAAATTTGGCTGGTCCTACTCAGTTTATTGCAGCTGTGTTTAGAATTTTTAAAAATAAAGCATAATGAATTTTTGATAATGGTTTCCTGAATGTTTTCTGGCCAAAATTTCTTAATTTAAAAGATTTTTATAAAAATTTGTTTGACTGAATATTTTTTGAAAAATTAGCATCTCTCTCTTGTATATCTTACACTAATATCTTCATGTGTTTAGATTATACATTGAAATAAACTTAATTTTTAAAAAAATTCAATAATTAAATTTTTATAATATGAACTATAAAATATTAAAATTCAAAAAATATTGTAGATAATACCAAAATTTTGCTTGATTTTCTTAAAATAGATATTTTTTTTATTAATTGTTGAATTTTTTCTTTGTTTTTCACTGTGTTTTTGTCAAAAATTGAGAAAATACTGATACAGTCGAACCTCGATAACTCAAATTTTCGATAAGTCGAAGCACTTCTCGTTTTCCGAATGGCCTTCCAATAATATACATTTGTATTCGTCTCTTTAAGTCGAATTTCTATAAATCGAATTATTCGATATCTCGAAACTTAATTTATGTTCCCAGAAATTTTGTTTATTCTATAACTAATTTAAATTTGTTAAATACGATAATTACAGATTACGTATTAATTTTTTATTTTTGTATGACCAGCCATCATTAGGAGAATTTGATTTTGAATAAACTGTGCTGTGTTTGTCATACTGCAATTGCCAAATTGTTAAAAGTAGCCAATATAGCCTGATATTCAGATGCACTTTGACTGGCATCACTGATCTAATGCCGGAATCGGGCATCTGACTGTACTAACTTCAATTTTTATGTAATGCAATTTTGCTTAGTTCTAATTAAAGTTCTTATACTGTATTTGTCTCTTTATTAAGAGTGTTTCATGAAAAACAACAGGAAAGTCTATTTTTTATCTTATAAACACTGTCGATCTGTTGCCTGATGATATAATCAGTAGGAGAGTCAGTGAAATCAATTTTTTTTTGCCTTAAAAAGATTAACAATAAGTGCACGAACAAAAACAGTATTTTTACCCTAATAAAAAATGTAGCATAAAAAGTTGTATGTTATTATTCCTAATTTGGGTACAGATTTCATTAAAATTGGCCCTGAGAACGGATAAAATTACCGGTATATAAAAATACTACACATATGGTGGATACTGTGCATCTACGTAGGCCTACAATATTATTATACGACAATCATTTGCAGTATAGAAATTACCAGTATATAAAAATACTACACATATGGTGGATACTGAGCATCTACGTAGGCCTACAATATTATTATACGACAATCATTTGCAGTATATTGGCAAATTTAACAGCATTTTTATTACTCGAATTTTCGATAAGTCAAAATTATTTTAACATCCCTTGACAATTCGAGTTATCAAGGTTCGATTGTATAAAGTTCTGCCATTAAAAAAAGCATGGCAATTTTATTGTTTTATTGCTGCCACTCTTTTATGAAGATTTCCTGCCAAGCTTATTACATTTTTAGAAGTGCAGTATTGGAATGATATGAAAGTCAACTGTTGAGACATCCAATTACAGCAAAAAACAAAGAATATACAGCTGTTTATGTATGAGATGAAATGATTTTCATAACTGTTTGGTTTTTTTTATATAAATTTGAAAATTTATAAAATAAAAAATTACTGAAATGAAGGGGTAAAAGCCAATAATAATACAGGTAGGCCTCGATTAGTGCAAGTTTGAATAATGCGATATTCAATTAGTGCGACTTACAAAACTGATACTGTTTTCACTTAGTGCGAGCAAATATTCGATTAATGTGAGTTGTAAGCATAGACCAGTCTTACTAACAAAGGTCTGTCCCCTTTTATAATGTCAATTAACAAATTAATGTTAATTTTCGGTTAGTAAAACTGGATGAAGAGCAGTCCAAGAACAGTCACTTGTCTTTGAAGGGGTGAAATACCAGAAAGATGGGCTTTTTGGCATTAGCTATTTAACATTACTATTATTCAGCTTTGTTATCATATATGTACAGTATAGTACAGAATTTTCTCTTTTAAAAAATATCGAAATGGATAAAAGGAGAACACTTTTGATGATGGTATGTGAGACAATTTCTGGTAAGTTATTAATTTAGATGATAAACAACGATGTAAAATATGAAAATAAATATTTCTTAAACAGTTAGTATTGTGGTTATTCATTGTGAGGTTGGCTAATGGCTAGAATCTCACAAAGTAAGAACCAATTACCATATTTTACATATAGTTAATATTTCGAATAGTGCGAGAAATTCGTGGAATCCATTATTCGCACTAATCGAGGCCTACTTATAATAATAATATATTTAATTTTATATTTCAAAAAATTTACATAAACTTTTTGAACTAATTATATGACATATCAAAAAAATTATTATTCATTAATCAAACTTCCATATTAATTGGTTTTTAACTTTTTTTTGGTTTTGAAAATATAGTTTGATTTTGTTTTCATTCATGGTTTGTTTTATTCAAAGGACCATTGCTATCCAAAAATATCAATTATTTTGTTGGATGGCTAAATATTCATATAAAAAGTGTTTCAGTCATCTCATATATGGAACAAAACTTCTGAGAAAATAAAATTCAAAGAATGCTTAACTATTAGAAAGAAACAAAAAAAAACAAATTGTAAAATTTCAAAATATTTCAATGAAAATTAAGTGCAGTATGATCATCTTAATTTTTTGCCTATTAATTAGGATTAATTACTTAATAAGCTGGCTTGTGAATACAATAATATTTTTTTTTTTTTTTTTTTAAACCCTTTCAAAATGCAACAGGTTAAATGTTGTAAACTTATAACTGACTAATTAGCACCATCCAGTTTTTTAAAAAGAAAGCCCTTATACTAAAATAAGTGAACTTGTAAATTACCAAAAAGTTTCAAATATTTGAATTTAGATATATTTTTTTCGAATAATTTCTTTTGCAAAAATATATGAAATCTGCTAAAATTATGCCTGCAAAAAAAAAAATAAGTTTAACTGTGGTAATAAAAAATAATTTTATTGACTTATAAAACTAATCTATCATGGAATTTTCAAGAATGAAACTTTGCAATTGCCAAAAGAGTTTTCCTAAAATATCATGTAACCAGATTACAGCAATTTTTTGATTGGAAAATTTTTGAACAGAATTTAAATTGTGCTATATGATTTTAGAATTTAAAAAATATTAAAGGTATTGAATAATAAAATAATTGATTTTTTTTCATTGTATAAGAATTGGAAATTTAATAACAACATTTTATTTTTTATTTGTAATTAAAATATAATTGTTGTTTTTAC
Organism: Olivierus martensii; assembly: GCA_000484575.1. Lineage (NCBI taxonomy): Eukaryota > Metazoa > Arthropoda > Arachnida > Scorpiones > Buthidae > Olivierus > Olivierus martensii. The sequence goes on from AYEL01072168.1 coordinate 71,822, forward strand.
AAATTTTTACATCATCCATTTATTCATATTTTAGGTGGTTAATTGTTTATTTGCTCTTGGAGGTTTGGTAAGTAAATATTTTAATATTTTATGTAGTTGAGCAGAATACAAAATTAAATCAGTTATTTAAATATTTAAGGCCCAGAAAAATGGATATAAAGGACCAACAATTGGTGTAAAAGTGGCAGCTGAGAACAGAAGAAGTTTTGATAAAACAACATTGGAACTTGGAAAAACAATTATTAGTCTTCAGTCAGGCAGCAACAAAGGTGCTTCTCAGGCAGGAATGACTCCTTATGGTGCAGGAAGACAAATTATTCCAGATGGAAGATGAAATTACATTATGTCAAAAATGCAATTTCCAATTTTTTTCTAAAATTCATACAATGTACAAGATATCATACATATTTTTGCATCAACAATGAAGAAATTCCATTTTGTAAAAAGAAATATGCTTTAACTTATTTTGAACCAGTCGTATATCACTCACCATTTCCAATTATCAGGTTGTGCCATGTGAAGTGGTGAATGCCATACATCTTTCTTAACTAACAAAGGTAGCTATTATGATTTTTGCTTTTTGGATTTTCATTTTTTTTTAAATAAAGATTTTATACTATAATTGTTGCCAAATTGTTAATTACATATATTTTTTCATTGAAGTGCCTTAATTTTGTTTAACTCTTAGGCCTTTGCAAAACATGAAAATATATTAACTATAAAATATATATATATAAATGTATTGGTTAAAATGGTGAATAAATTTTATTCATTATGTAATTTTTATATTTGTATGTTGTTGAAATGTGTGTTATTTATTTATAAGTGAATTATGGAACAGTTGTTTAAACCCATCTTTGTAGAAGTTTGAAGATTTGGAGGAAAACTAGTTCTCCACAGCAATAATGACCTCCTCCTCATGAAAGAAATTTATTTTTGCATATAAGTTAATAACCATATTTTAACAATAGGTCTTTTTGAACTAATTATATGACATATCAAAAAATTATTATTCATTAATCAAACTTCCATATTAATTGGTTTTTAATTTTTTTTTGGTTTTGAAAATATAGTTTTTGTTTTCATTCATGGTTTGTTTTATTCAAAGGACCATTGCTATCCAAAAATATCAATTACTTTTTGAACTAATTATATGACATATCAAAAAAATTATTATTCATTAATCAAACTTCCATATTAATTGGTTTTTAACTTTTTTTTGGTTTTGAAAATATAGTTTGATTTTGTTTTCATTCATGGTTTGTTTTATTCAAAGGACCATTGCTATCCAAAAATATCAATTATTTTGTTGGATGGCTAAATATTCATATAAAAAGTGTTTCAGTCATCTCATATATGGAACAAAACTTCTGAGAAAAGAAAATTCAAAGAATGCTTAACTATTAGAAGAAACAAAAAAAAACAAATTGTAAAATTTCAAAATATTTCAATGAAAATTAAGTGCAGTATGATCATCTTAATTTTTTGCCTATTAATTAGGATTAATTACTTAATAAGCTGGCTTGTGAATACAATAATTGTTTTTTTTTTTTTTTTTTAAACCCTTTCAAAATGCAACAGGTTAAATGTTGTAAACTTATAACTGACTAATTAGCACCATCCAGTTTTTTAAAAAGAAAGCCCTTATACTAAAATAAGTGAACTTGTAAATTACCAAAAAGTTTCAAATATTTGAATTTAGATATATTTTTTTCGAATAATTTCTTTTGCAAAAATATATGAAATCTGCTAAAATTATGCCTGCAAAAAAAAAAATAAGTTTAACTGTGGTAATAAAAAATAATTTTATTGACTTATAAAACTAATCTATCATGGAATTTTCAAGAATGAAACTTTGCAATTGCCAAAAGAGTTTTCCTAAAATATCATGTAACCAGATTACAGCAATTTTTTGATTGGAAAATTTTTGAACAGAATTTAAATTGTGCTATATGATTTTAGAATTTAAAAAATATTAAAGGTATTGAATAATAAAATAATTGATTTTTTTTCATTGTATAAGAATTGGAAATTTAATAACATTTTATTTTTTATTTGTAATTAAAATATAATTGTTGTTTTTACAAATTTTTACATCATCCATTTATTCATATTTTAGGTGGTTAATTGTTTATTTGCTCTTGGAGGTTTGGTAAGTAAATATTTTAATATTTTATGTAGTTGAGCAGAATACAAAATTAAATCAGTTATTTAAATATTTAAGGCCCAGAAAAATGGATATAAAGGACCAACAATTGGTGTAAAAGTGGCAGCTGAGAACAGAAGAAGTTTTGATAAAACAACATTGGAACTTGGAAAAACAATTATTAGTCTTCAGTCAGGCAGCAACAAAGGTGCTTCTCAGGCAGGAATGACTCCTTATGGTGCAGGAAGACAAATTATTCCAGATGGAAGATGAAATTACATTATGTCAAAAATGCAATTTCCAATTTTTTTCTAAAATTCATACAATGTACAAGATATCATACATATTTTTGCATCAACAATGAAGAAATTCCATTTTGTAAAAAGAAATATGCTTTAACTTATTTTGAACCAGTCGTATATCACTCACCATTTCCAATTATCAGGTTGTGCCATGTGAAGTGGTGAATGCCATACATCTTTCTTAACTAACAAAGGTAGCTATTATGATTTTTGCTTTTTGGATTTTCATTTTTTTTTAAATAAAGATTTTATACTATAATTGTTGCCAAATTGTTAATTACATATATTTTTTCATTGAAGTGCCTTAATTTTGTTTAACTCTTAGGCCTTTGCAAAACATGAAAATATATTAACTATAAAATATATATATATAAATGTATTGGTTAAAATGGTGAATAAATTTTATTCATTATGTAATTTTTATATTTGTATGTTGTTGAAATGTGTGTTATTTATTTATAAGTGAATTATGGAACAGTTGTTTAAATCCTCCTCATGAAAGAAATTTATTTTTGCATATAAGTTAATAACCATATTTTAACAATATAATAAGTGACAAGAATATTGCTTCACATAATTGTATTCCTTATTATTTATAAATGTGACTACAGATTTAAAATTTTTGCATATAAATGTTCTAATCAGATATGTTTTAATGAATTTTTATTATTCAAAAATCTTCAAAAGTGCTGCTAATATATATAAAAGTTATGGAATCATGTATGAAAAAATTAAACATTATATTAATTGATTACAATAATTTATTTGCATTTTCATATTGTCTCACAAAATATAATTTAAAGTAATTTTATCACCAAACAAAATTTATTCAGTTTTATTCTGCTTTGAATTAGAACAGATAATGCTATCTTATAAAAAGTACATCATTAGTATTAAATCTAATTTTTTCCAACTAAACAGAAATTATTAAGATTGCATTAAATGTATAAATTAATGATACCTTAACAATTTCTAATTTAATATTATTTTTATAATATTTTAGTTCATACTAACAATTGAAAATCCTTTCCAAATTTTTCAATTTAATAAATTTATAATTGAGACAAGTGCAAAAATATTCAGTGCTTATTTATTTTTATCTATAATTTTAAAATTTAAGGATTAAGTAATAATGATTTCTGCTTAAGCTAATCTCATTTAAGATTATTTCTTGTTTAAAAAGTTTATATTTGCATGATACTATTTTCTGAAACAATAATATATAGTACAGGTATCCCTCTTATAATATGATAGATAGGTTCCTGAAAAACAGTGTTGTGCGAAACCGTATTATATGAGACTCAGAGCCAATATAAAAAGGAGAGTTACCTTCCAAAACCAATTCAAAACACATAACTTTCTTTAGTTCCACATAAGAAACAATGTTTATTAAGAATATTAACAACACGAAACATAAAGAAAAAATATATACATAAACCCTTAAAAAACAATATACATAAAACAAAAGGAAAGGAAAAATTATACAGCCTTTCCTATATAATAATCATATAATAATTATATCTTCCTTACCACTGTTTCGTTAAAATGAGAACGTTTTTTTTCTTTAACAATATCAACTTCACTTTCTGAACTTTTCATGCATTAAAGTTTGGTATATCTTCTGCTCTATTTACAAAATTTGTAATCTAGACCGCTAGAAAACAATCATTCCTTAACATACAACTAAAAGAATTTATGAATAAAAAGTTTTTCTGCTCTTACATTCCTCTATCAAGCGCTTCTCAAACTTTTTCACTTGGCGACCCCTTTTACCCGAGAAAATATTTTCGCGATCCTGGGTATAGAAGTATAAACTAGGAATAAATACGAATTAAAACATTTGCTAAAATTTTTGCGACCCCTAAATTTTGTTACGCGACCCCAAATGGGGTCGCGACCCACACTTTGAGAAGCACTGCTCTATCGAAGAATAAAAACTTATATTTTTTATCTAAGAACTGAACGTTTGGAACACAAAATACTCAATGGTCGCCAATTAATTCAATTTCAAATCAAAATCAAAAATAGATTGCGTATCGTCCTACTCACGGCAAACTATCGAAATTGCATTTATGACTAAGTATTTCCCAATGATTGCATTTTGTGTGTCCATAGTGTGGATTTACAGAAATTAATGAAAATATTTTGAGGTGTAGGAGAGTGAACATAATTTTCTAAATGTGTTGTAGTAGAACAGTGTTATATGAGGGTTTCCGCAATTTTCAAATGTTGGAGCGAAACCGTGTTGTAGGAAGCCATGCTATAGGAAGGATACCTGTATTTGTTTGTTGTTTAATATGCTCTCTTAAAAGTAATTTCCTGACTAAGACATTAAACAAGAAATTGTATTTAATATTTTTATTGGTTTATTTTATAAATTTGTTAGAAATTTTTTTATTTCTTGATGAAAAAATTGGAAAAGAAAAATGTGAATACAGTGTAACCTTGTTACCTCGAACCTCTCTATCTCGAAACCCTTGATATGTGGAAAATTTTTTCCGTGCACTTTCCGCATTAAGCCAATGTAATTTTAAGTTATCTCGAAGTATTTTCTTCAAAACCCTCGCTATCTCGAATTAGTGTATAATTTTTGTGCTAAAGAAATTAAAAATACGAATTTTCCCTCGCTTTCAGAGTCTAAACAAAGGATTTTAAGTTTAACAAAAGAACGTAAATGTTTTACCAATAACGGAAAAGGAATTTTTTTGTGCATGCTCGGAATACTAAACATACCATACAGTAGTTTTCTAAATTTCACTTCTAATTGTTAAGTTTTTGTCAATATAATCGCATTTATTCAGTGATACTGTATTTTCAAACTTTGGTTTATAAGATGCAGGAGTATTTAGATGCTAATTTTCAAGAAAAAAAGAGTGTCTTATATAGTATTAAAAACTACGATATATATTATTGACAAAAATCTTTATGTAAAATTGAAACTTTATCTCGAAAACTCTTTATATCGAAATTTTTTTCCTGTGAGATTCGAGATATAGAGTTCTATTGTATTACGTGAATGAATAAATGCTATATGCAGGATAAAAGAAAAATCTCTGAAGGAAAAAAGAGTGTCTTATATAGTATTAAAAACTACCGATATATATTATTGACAAAAATCTTTATGTAAAATTGAAACTTTATCTCGAAAACTCTTTATATCGAATTTATTTTTTCCTGTGAGATTCGAGATATCGAGGTTCTATTGTATTACGTGAATGAATAAATGCTATATGCAGGATAAAAGAAAAATCTCTGTACCTCTCCAAATAACTTGATAAATATCATAGATTTCAAGAATCTGTTAGCCCATCCATGACTTCCTATTTGTTGGCATATCTTATGGTGACCTTTAAATGAGTTACATTACATTTACGTGCAAAGAATTCACACTTATTTCTGACATGTAAGTAACAAATCAACACCAAAACATAACATCTGAAATCAATAAATTGAAAACACAGAGCCTAATCAAGCAAAAACTAATCAAGGATGTACTCAAAATGTCTTCCACCAGCACCCAAATACAGTTGAGTGTGATATTGGATGGAGTTTTTCACAGCCTTGAATGTCAGTAGAAATCTTGCACAAACAATAATGATGCAATCTTGAAGATTCTTTACTGTTGTTATGCAAGAATGAAAGTTGTGGCCTCTTCACTTGCTGTTTGTGGGCTAACTGATCTTGGACGTTTCAAGGAATTGGCATATGGATCTGTTTTTCATTTTTAGGAGAACTATTCATCCGATTTTGATGAAAATTTTTTTTTGTGTTCAGAATTGAATGCTGAACAAATTGTCTGTTACGGTTTGAGATAGGATTTGCATCTGTCCTTATTTGCATAATCAGTTCATTTCAAGGTCACCATCAGCCCACCCATGACATCCTATTTGTTGGCATTAACAATTTTTGAAATTTGATATTTATTAAGTCTGTACCCCCTCCAAATTTTTTATTCCACCTTGTATATACAAAGGGAGGCCAAAAAGTTTCTATTCTCATTATCCTGCATATGTGCTAGGAATCTTAAGAAGAGTTGGAAGAATAAATTTTATATATCCATCTCATAGAGCTACCTACATCTTACACCTGTGGAACATTTGTTTAATCTCATTTTTGTAGAAGTTGGCAGATTTGGAAGCAAATCAGTTTTCCACAGTAGTAATGACCTCATCGAAGAAATTTCAAGTAAATGTTTTTTGATTGATATTTCGAAAGAAGTCTGAAGATTCCGGGTTGGAAGAATATGAGGATATGGAAAGGTTTCATAGTGATATTTGTACAGAAAAATTATGCTACATTGCCACCATCTATTGGATTAAAAAGTTACTTATTTAGATGATGCCAACTTGGCTAAATTTGTTATTTAATAATTAAATTTTGATTAATTTCCCGAAATTAAAGTTCAATTATTAAATAAAAGATGCATCGTACGGAAAGTAATATTTTATATTTAAAAATATTCTGCTGGGGGCCATTAAGCTATTCATAATACTTTGATTAGATTATATTTTATGTTATATTAGAAAAACTAAAGTTTATTCATTCTAGATTGCTATTTATAACAAATTGTCGAAAGTTACTAATATAGTGCTGGCACATGAGAAAGAAAGGCAAACGAACAAATCTAAAAAAATGCAAAATCGAATAATGAAAGGTATCACTTGATCGATTCATCGATTTTAGTTGGTTTTGTTAAACTGTATTCTAAATATAAAACGATGCAATAACTTTTAGATACCATTTGTCCCGCAAAAGTTTTCTGGATCCACGATTGATTCTGTGTCATTAAATTATGAATAGGATTTTTTTTAATTATTATTATAGTATTGAATTATTTTTAAAATAACGTATTTTAAATAATAAATTTGTGTTCAACATTGTATAGAATTTTTTCGGCTAAATTATATTTCTAAATCTATTTAGATCTTAATGGAATTAAAAAAAAAAAATGTACTAATTCAATTGATGAAAGTCCTTCTGTACAATACTTAAAAATAACATTAGATGTGGAAATTAACTTGAGGATTCTCAATGCCAACTGAACTTCTAATGAAGGGAAATAGCAAAAGAACTAACATTTACGAGTTAGAACTTCGTGGATTTAATTTAGTTAATTGGAATTTATATAGTTAAATAAATCAAAATAAATTAATAACTAAAATTATTAGTACAGAAATATGAATTCAACAATTTTTTTAGAACAAAAATAAAGTAAAAAAGAAAATTTAGCAATAATGTCTAATTTAAAAATAGTAGTTCAAGCGAAAATAGTAATAAAGCAACAATGTGAAATATCCCATAAATCTTAAACTAATAACATTTATTTATGTTACAGATACACTTTAGTCGATTGACAAACATTCCAACATGATTGCCAAACATTCCAACAAGATTACCAAGAAAAACATCATACGATCGTAAATCATTTCATGTTCGTTCCTGTTAGAAAGACGTTATTGAAACTTATGCCTCTGAACACGAAACGCGAAACCGATAGTGATGTTACGATGTAAAGACACGCAAGTCCTATGACTGGGATCTCAATATGGTTCCAGGAAGAAATATGGTCTTCACAAATATATCTATATAATATCATTTGAAAAGCAAACATCCTACTATCATCGAATGTCGATCATTTTCGATACAGTTGATTCCTAGAGCAACTATTCTCAAATGTGGCTAGCAGAAGAATTTTGTATGGTATAAGTACCTACTATCATCGAATGTCGATCATTTTCGATACAATTGATTCCTAGAGCAACTATTCTCAAATGTGGCTAGCAGAAGAATTTTGTATGGTATAAGACAACATTTTAAAGTGTAAATGGCAGTCAAAATTTAAGAACTAGATATAACTAACTAAAAAATAAATAGGAAATTAATGTATTTATTTATTACGTTTATAAAAAAATCATACCTAGAATAAATTAACAGAAACCATAAGAAAAATATTAGAATACTGTGATCATATTTTCAATATCTGAAATGAGTAAATCTTATCGAATTGAAAAGTAATATTTAAAAAAAAAATTTAACATATAAATGTATTCTTATTTTCACATACTGTAATATAAAAACTTATTTCTTACTTAAATTTAGAATTAATTTTTTTACTTTTGCTTCTAAACAAATCTTGTATTAAAATGGTCACCAGAAGTTGCTGGTAGTTGATGCTCGCAGTGGTACTCACGAAAAAATTAGGTAAAGATCAAAAACAAATACTGTTCCAAAAATTAGCAATTAGCAGAAAAGTGACATAATGTTAAAACTATCCATCATGCTAGAAAACGTTTTTGTCAACAAGTCGGGATATGTAATGCAAAATATTAATAAATTTTTTGTGTTAAAAACAAAAGTATCGGGCTTGGTTCCAGCTACATGGAAATGGTTAAAATTCCGTAACTTATTTGTTGCTTCAAAGAAATTATACGATATTTTGATTAATAGTACCGTATATATTTATACTATTCCATAATTTGATTTATAAATTTGTATATTAATACATAGTTTAGTGGTAATCGTTGTCACCGTGATAATGAGCCATAAGATCAAATGAACCTTTTGGCTGGTTGCGTAAGTGAATTTGATATGTCGCATATCTCAGTTGCGTCAATGAACCCCAATCAGATTGTTAAATAAGAGTAGTTTATTTTAAAATTTTTTTAATCACATTATTGCTCTAAATTAATCACATTCATTAATGATGATATAATAACTAAGCAATACTTGTTAAATGTAGCCAAATAATTACTATAAAACTATATTAAACAACGTGAAGATGTCAAGTTCTTAGGTTCTGAAGCCGAAAACAGTAAACAGGCCCCTTTATCTACATTGACACTGAAGAAATTATTAAAACAAAAACAAATTGTTTTAATATTGTATGCATTAATATATTGGTAATATTCGGGTTTAACTGCCGCGCGTTTTTTGAAGTGCCGTTTCTATAGGTTGATTGCGTGTATTCATCGCGCTTTCGCGCGATTCTTGTTTTTTTCCCTACCCCGATGTAGAATTAGTGGTGTTCTAAGGCTTAGAAAGAAGATTTATAGCGTCACAAAAATTTTGCTTAATAATAATAATAATAATTATTATTATTATCTTTATTACTGAAAAAAAGTTAATACAAATCGAACTAAGAAAAAGAAGATACAATTTCCAGAAACAGAAAAAGAAATCAAAAATATAATTCAATAAATTGAAAATCAATTAAATCTTTATAATCTTTAAGCAAATAAAAAATTCTTACAAAATAAGAATTTCTATAAACATTTGTTCTTGCAAAAAGAATAACGAATAAGTTATGATAACGTATATTATATTCTACATAATTGTATTGTATTTTTTTTAATAAATAAGGATTTATTTCACCATTTACAATTTTACAAAAAAACTTTTAAATCATGTAATACACGACGGTAACTAAGACAAACCAAAATTAGATAAAAGTAATTCATAGTCTTTTCTATGAAAAACCATATGATTTTTAAACAGAATATATTTAATAAAACGCTTTTGAATAGTTTCTAAAGTATCAGTCAAACCAGCATTTCCAACATAGAAAGACCACACTGAAGAACAATACTCTAATTTACTTCGTACCAAAGAACAAAATAAATTTATCATAAAATTAACATTTACAAAGTTTTTAAAAAACGAATAACGGAGAACAATACCTTATAGGCATTTTTAGAAATTTCATAAACATGAAGATTAAATTTACAATTTGCTTGAAAAATAACTCCCAAATCCTTTTTGCTCGACTCTGATCACTGAGTTACCAAAAATATAATAATTAAAACTAATAGAGTTAATAAGACGAAAAGAAATTACACAGCTTTTTTTTATATTAACATTCATTTTATTCTCACTAAGCCAATAATCCAGACCGTTTAAAGCTGTTTGCAACTTCAATCCTTAAAGTTTCTGACCCTACAAAAAATTTTCATATCATCAGCATAGGATAGAATATTATAATTGAAAAAAGAATTAGAAAAATATAAAAATAAATCATTTATAAAAATATTGAACAATAAAGGACCAGTAAAAGATCCTTGAAAAACACCAGAAGCAACGGTAAGATAATTTGAATTATTCACAAAAGTAGCATGTTTTCTATCTTGAAAGTAATTAGTAAACCAATCACAATACCTATAGGACAAACCCAACAAAGACAATTTTTTTATTAATAAAAAATGAGGAACACTATCAAATGCTTTTTGTAAGTCAATATAAACAGCGTCCACTTGTGAACGCTCATCAATACATTTAGCAACAAAGTCCCAAAATTCCAAAAGATTACTTTCGGTTGGATTTTCCAAAAGTAAAACCATGTTGAAAATTAGACGTATTTTTTTATTTCGCTTTAAATCTCTTATATAACGACGAAGCGTTCTGATTAAACTGCGTATTTTTTTTATTTCGCTTTAAATCTCCTATATAATGATGAAGCGTTTTTGGTATATGGTATTTTGTAAACATTTTAATACTGTATCGAAAAGACCTTACGTCTTTAATAATTTGCTATTATTTAACAAGTGCAATATCATTATAACAAGTCTATTTCCATATTAACGTTACAGCCTAGCACAGTTTGTTCCCACTTGAAGTTCGAGGATAAGTTCGGCGAACTTGTTTTGAACGGGTTTCTGATAACGATCTACGTTATTTTGGATTAGTACGATAAGTTCGGCGAACTTGTTTCGAATGGGTTTCTGATAACGATCTACGTTATTTTGGATCAGTAAGTTATAGAAGAAAAAATAACGCGTTATAAAAAGCGCAAAATTTATTTTTATCGAATTAACTTAGTTATTTAGATACAAAAACAAGATGACAAAGTGAAGACAGCTATGAAGAA